>JAOVYW010074104.1:0-18830 GCA_025775045.1 Hiodon tergisus
CCAGGGGGCTGGCGCATCTTTCGTTGTAAACGGACTGGCGCAAAGTTCGGCTCTGCATACCGGCGTTCTGCCCCGTTTTCCTATCTGGGTCCCCAGCTCAGACGAAGCGCTTCAGTGAAGTAGAGCAGCTTCAGTTCCTGCTCAGCAGTGACGGTGAAGTAATACCTTCCAATACTGAATACTGTAAACTACAGCTTCATTATCAGCAAAATTTTACTCCCCCAATATTCCTTTTCAGTACGTACAAATTATACGTTACAAATGAAGTCCTCGCTCAAAAATGGTTTTGAATTATTTTTAGTTATTTTTTCTTCTACCAATAATATTCCATTTGGATTTGTTTCACAGGTACAAACTATTTGGTTCCAGTTGAACCATCTTAAGCGTATATTAGAAATTTATAAAAGATTGAAAAGAACAGATTATGAAATACGCACTCTATTAATCTATTTATAGATCCCATATTTTAGCATAAATGTTGAACAAAGGCTGACTAACAGCAAACACAATAAATAGAAAATAATATGAATCAATATAGTGTGGATCATCTGTTATTTTCATACTTGTTTGAAAGAAAATCAATTCACTTATAATATATTACAAAGATAAAAGTTTCCTTTGTTAGGATTTATCAGATCATTGGTTTTCTTCTAATATAAAAATATTAAAGACAAAGACAAAGAGACAGAGACGAATCCCCTTCTGACAACATTTTCACTTTAACCCATGGCCAGTGGCTTTGTATTTTCTGTAGCAAGAAAATACCCATAAAGTTTTGATGTCTAATTTGTTGTTAGAAAGACCATTTTAGAAGGCCTCAAAATTGCAGCCTGTTTACTTATACAAACGCACAACATTCAGATTAGTTTCTTCTGAATACTTTTTCCACCTTATGCCAGACAGCAGACGCCTTCACCATACAACTTTTTTCAAGCACTCAACATAATGTTTATCATGGGGTAAACATGATGCAGAAATTAAGGGACAAATATTTTTTGTCTTCTGCATTAGTGAGTCAGAAGAATTTATTTTATTTTAGATGTCCAAACATACATTTTCTGAAAGAAGAACAAGGAATTCTGCCACAGATGGAATGGCCTCCACAGAGCCCTGATCTCAACATCATCGAATCTGTCTGTGATTACCTGAACAGACAGAAACAAGCGAGACAGCCTAAGTATTTTCAAGAACTGTGGAAAGTTCTCCAAATTCCTCTGAACAATCTACCTGCCAATTATCTAACAAAACTGCACCACAGTGTACCAAAGAAAATTGATAGTCTTAAAGGCAAGGGGTGGTCACACCAAATATATATATTTATTTATTTATTTTTAAAAGTGTTTACTGTTTATTTGCCTTTATAGTATTTATTTTATATTTGGAAAATTTTCACTTCTGTCATTATTTTCGAAAGCATCTTTGCAGAATTTTGTGCCTAGGACTTTTGCACAGTACTATATATTTATCAGCAATTATTAAAAAAACAAAACAAATGTCTGCATACATTTACCGTTTAAACAAATGTTACTTTCAGCCTTTTGCAATAGTTTTACTCAAAGGGTGTAGCAAACTTACTAGTTTGTGAAGTGAAAGAAATTATTTCAGTCAAAGACAAAGACTGATACCATGGTGATTCAGAACCTACATAAACCATGCCAGGTTGTAGCCAGCCGCTACTGAATAATGCTGACTGCATAAATTTAGCTTTCGTGAACTGGAACTGGGGTCAGCCAATCCAACCTGTGGGCTCAAAGCCGATTCCTACTGAAGGGGCACCTCCACATTTTACGACCAAAGAGATTTGACCTCACCTGGGAATAATAGAAAAAAAGCTTAAAACAACTGTGGCATTCACTTTGAAAAAGCCACATTCAATCATTTTAGTGGATGTCACTGGTAAAGGAAGACATAAACCGTTGATATTTCATTGATTCTTTTTAAAGGTGCAATTCATTGTCATAGGCTGATTGTGGGAGAGCACACCGGTGCACAATTGGCAAAATGACGCCTTGGCAGGGGTGGGTTAAATCGGCAGGCCTTCTCTTGGCTCATCGGTAACCAGAGTCTCCAGCTCACTTCCCGAGCGCCTGCAGGCTGGCATTACAATTGAGAGGGGCCTGCCTCTCCTCCAATCGGAGCAGAACCTCTCGTGCAGGCTAGGTAGCCCTCTCCATGCTTGGCGGTAGGAGCAGGGTTGACGAGCTGAGATGCATTAGAAGAACTGGCGATTCCAAATTGAGTGAGAAAATAAGAAAAGCGTGTTTTTTTGTTTTTTGTTTGCAATTCCCAATAAAAAGTTTACTTGCTACATGGGAATTGATCATTAAAAATAATATTACAAGAACCCAGGGAGCTATTAAAAAGCAAATCTATATCTTTCATATGATTTCTCATGCGGCTGGCATGATTTGTTAAACCCAATGTGTGTCTTTCACAATGGTTGTATTGTACATCAGTTCCAGAGTCATCCTCTGGACCTGCGTTCACAGGATCCAGCCAGAGTACACCTCAGGAGAAAACGCTTTGACAGAAAAGGCAATACTAAATAAACATGGAGCGAAAAAAAAGCAACATCAGATAACAAAAGGTCAAATGTAAATATGATACCAAAGGAAATGAGATATTCAATACACTGAGCAGAGCAGGATGGTTTCTGGCTTACCAAAGTAAAGATGGAACCGCACGACAGGGTTGTAATAACATGTCTCTCCAGCACTCTCTAAGTTAGATTCATTAACGCTTGTTGCATTTTAAATATCTACTGAATGACTGAAACTGAAAAACAAACAAAATGTGTCTATTGTATCTTTTCAATCTTTTCAATGTCCCACGATGCTTTGATTCCTATCAAATCCTAAAAGTGTCCATTTTTGTTTCACTTTTTTCATACTTGCCCACAATTATAAGTATGTAATGCCATTCACTCGAATAAGTATGGGAATTATTGGACGGAAAGACATTCGCATGAATAAAAAGCCTAACCGCTTGCCATTAGACTGAAGGGTTTAAGTGCAGCTGATCGCCTACAGCTGTGTATTCAGGAACAGCGTTTAAATGGTGACTACAAGTACAGGACATTCTTGTCAGAAAACGTCACAGGACACCCATGTATTTCAAGGCTAACCATTGCCGTGATTCATTAGTACTCACCTACTTAAACAGCAGGTGTACTTTGCAGTTTTCATGTACAAAGGGACTGTATCACCATACAATTACAGAACATGATATACAATGCTGCACCAGCTCACTCAGACTGATGTTTGGTTGTAGTATAAATCTTTCTTGCTTATTTACTTTGGCATTGAAGTTTCCATTCTTGCAGTGATTTCCCCCTGAAAGATTAGGAACCCCATACTGTCCTGCTGCAACGACAGGGTCTACTCACAGGGGTCTCTGCTGATGAACTGGGGGCCGGGGCTGTGCTGAGACAAAGGGGGGTTGGGAGTGCCCACCAGCTTGTTCTTGGCCATCTTGGTGTTGGCCTTGGCAAACTCCAGCCGCAAGGTCTGGGGAATTTCGGGGTCAAAGCGGACGCCCTAGAAACAGAGGGGACACGCACCGAGGACAAAAATTAGACAGTGTGCAGCCAGTCATCCCTCACGACAGATTTACTTCCCTGTTTGACAATACAAAACAACATATTTTAAAATGATTAAGAAACTTCATATGGTTCTTTCTCAAGGAGCACACTGCAGACCAGATTTCAGGGATTGGGAAAGGATGCAGGTTTAGATATAAAATAGTTGAATATGTGTTAAAACAGCTGTGTACCTTCATTTCGGTTTACATTAGCTGTTCACTACCGGCCTGAGCAGCGCCAGTAACCTCTCCAGAGTCTCTTACTTTACACTCTGTTTATAGGAGTTTCAATGACGGAGCATGTCTCCGAATCTGTTTTATTTCTACATGCTTTCCTGAAGTGGAAGGCTCGTACTGGTCAGTTACAGACAAGCAAACGCAATGCAATATCTAAACATTCAACTGTTTACCCGGGGCTGTTTGCACGCGGAATAGGAATTGACTTCGAAGCTTCTAAGCGAAAATCTTTAATGTTTTAACACAGGCCTTCAGAATTCCACACAGATTCGCTTTTAAAGACGGTTTCAATGCCTGAATGTTAAATAATACATTGAATCTTATCCATTGGTCAAAAACAGACCTGCTGATTAGTTTGATAGCAACTGCAACTGTAAGAAAGGCTAACTGTTCAAGCTAGACGTGTCAAAATAATATATTTTTACTTTACTTTAATATTTGCTAGCCCCATCATGGATTAAATTGGGTTACACATGGTGGAGTTATTTATCCTTTTGGGGACTCAAACAAGGGGGTTTTCGTGGGTTCTGTCAGGTCTGTTTTTAAAGACTGTGACCTCATGTCTAGCGCTCAAACGTTACTGGCACATAACAGTAAGTACTTGTACCAGAGATATTCCTACTATCATTGCATGAAGAGCAACAAGTTGGACTAAATCAAGGCCAACCTCGCACTGGACGAGGACTCTTAACTCAAAGCTGTGTCTGAAGGGTGTGTGCTGTGAGAAACAAACAAAAAACACATTGTTCCCCATGTTCTCAGATCAGATGCATTCGTTTGCCAAGGATATAATCCCACCCTACAACAAATCAATAACTGGGTTGCAGTCACCTTCAAATTGACATAGCAGTAGCATTGGCAATAGTGCCCCGAGAGACGGGTCAGTTCGTTAGAGAATTAAGCCAATTTATTTGATAATTTCCAGTCAGACAGCACATTTTAGCTGAAAAATGTATGTCTCACAATAGTAGTCTGACAAACCAACATCTTAATTTATTAACTATTTACATACTGGAACCAGATGTACAATTTAGCATGTCTGACAATCTAAATGCAGTTGTAGCAAGAATCCCTGTTGATAAATCTTTAAATGGAATACAGAGAGTGAAATCTTCACTTTAAGTAAGCATGTCATCATTTACAGATGTGATCAATGTGCAGCTATCTGCCAGACTTCACCATGGCCCTGAGACTTTCCACAAACAGGAACAATCCAAGTGCAGTTGTAGCAGGAATCACTGTCTGTGAATCATTAAATGGAACACAGAGAGTGAATTCCTTACAGATAATTTAGTCCTCTGTATTACACATGACAAAATGCAATGTGAACGCATTGCGTGCCAGAGGAGCTTTTAGCCATACAATGTCCCTTCATCATGCATCATCAGGATCTAACTTGTTTGTTTTCGCCAGAAATGCGAAGAAGACAATTAGGAAGGGCAGTGATAAGACAGAATTTGACAGCTTGTTTGAACTTAGGTCAATAAGGGGAGGAGAACGTGGGAGGGGGAGGGCCAGGCTGGGGCCAGAGGTTGGAGGACACAGAAGAGAATGCAATTTGGTTGACTAATTAGCCAGTTATACGGGTGTGTATTAAGGCATTATTGGGCCTTTATTAGGCATTTGGGAAGGGGGGATACGGTGGAATTCAGAGAGGGAATTCAAAGTGAAGGAGGAAATGTAGGCATAGAAATGGAGAGGTAGCGGAATGACTTCATCAGCCCACCTACTATTTTACTAGCTTTCTGAAACTTCGCCATATACCTTTAAATTTAGCCATTACTTATTTTTAGGTATTTTATTGCATTTTACGAGGGGGGCCTGGGGAACCACCATCTCTGGTAGGGTTTGACCAGCTTTGCTGCTCCACCACGAGGATGGTGCTGGCTGAAAAAGAGGAAAAACACTAAAGTAATTAGATTGCTGAACCCTGAGGGTTGCCGTCTAAAGACTGTGAAGGTGGGTGTAGGCCCCTTCTGAACAACTCTTCATTATTTTTCTTGCCTGTCAGTAGTCACTGGTTACAAACTCGTCAATCAGAACCCTCAGTACTGTATTTGAGCGTTTTTGCTGTCAACAATGATGAGCAATTGACAGCATAATGAACATGCAATCTAAAGTGTTATTGTTTTTTTACCGTATGGATTTTCATTCAATGCTCGGTTTACTTCAGGTCTATGAATCTCGTATTTTTTCCCCATACAATATCGGATTCACAAAGACAAAATTTAAAAGACAATGTATCACGAATCGCTAAACTAAACCTGCTTAATTAAGGATTAACTACACTTCCTCCCAACGTCAGTGCCTCAGTGCAACTTGGATTAAAACAGAATCCCAGTTTAATACCCTTCCACTTCTGCGCTCAAACAGGTCTTAGTTCTCACCAGTTTTAATGAAACCGACCTTGTGAGACCCGTAAAAAGGCCTTCATCATGTGAGAGTCAGGTTTTCATGCTCACTAAACGATGCTCAAAGCAGTGCCATTGTCACGTCACCTGAGATCTTAATCATCACTTTACAAGCTCCAGTTTTCCTGGGACAGAAAGCGCGAGGGGGTGTACGAAGGGTAGCACCCCCTACGAGTGATATTTTAGCTGAGCCTGTGTCAGCCATACATCATACAGACACGACATTACAGTAGCTAAACGCTTTGTTCTTTTTAGCAAGGCACTGGGGCTGCTCCAGGCGTGACTGAAACAAGCAAGTTTCTACTAAATTGCAATAGGCAGGTGCTCTAATGTCAACATCATAACACCTGTATGGAAAAATGAACTCTTTTCAAATTCCTAGTGATTGTTTACGAGACGGCGCGCTCTGCAGTCATGTGGTACAGAACCATCACTTAGAGGCAGGAAAGACGGCCACAGCGCACAGCATGAGAGATGGAAGTGGCAGGTGGACTCACGTTCAGGGCGTTCTTCGCCGCTTCTGCCTCTGACCGGCTGTCAAAGCTGACAAATCCAACTGGCTAGAGAGGTAGAGAAAGGGAAGACAATGACAATGTAATAAACATCCTCACTGTTGTGGAACACAGCAAAAAGCTACAGCCAATCACAGTTACATAGGTCAACATAACACTGTACAGTTATGGGCTGGTTTCTGAAAATGACTCAAAAAACAAGAAAAGAACCCTGTCTTTTTCTGGAATGACGTAACTATGGTATTGCGTTATGACTGCGTAGGAGCCACGTTGAGGGTGATGATGGAGAGCCACCACAGTCCCACCCATCGTGCAGTGATGACCCGCTGTAGATGGCAGATCTCCCAAGATAGCCCTGAGGTGCGAATCCTTTCAGAGACTAGGGAGCTTTTAACTAAGTATAGATAAGGGGTTGGGAGGGGGGGAGATGCTCCTACAATCATTGGAAGTTGGACTAAATCAAGGTCAACCCCGCACTGGACGAGGACTCTTAACTCAAAGCTGTGTCTGAAGGGTTTGTGCTGTGAGAAACAAACAAAAAACACATTGTTCCCCATGTTCTCAGATCAGATGCATTCGTTTGCCAAGAAATAATCCCACCCTACAACAAATCAATATGCGGGTTGCCGTCGCCTTCAAATTTACATAGCAGTAGCATTGGCGATAGTGCGCCGAGAGACGGGTCAGTTAGTTAGAGGATTAAGCCAATTTATTTGATCATTTCTAGTCAGAAAGTACATTTTAGCTACATTTTAGGAAACGTTTGTCTCACAATAGTAGTCTGACAACCCAACATCTTAATTTACGAACCATTTACGTACTGGAACCAGCTGTACATTAACGCATGTCTGACAATCTAAATACACAGAGTGAAATCTTCACTTTAAGTAAGCGTGACATCATTTACATATGTGATCAATGTGCAGCTATCTGCTATCTCTGAGAGTTTCCACAAACAGGAACAATCCAAGCGCAGTTGTAGCAGGAATCACTGTCTGTGAATCATTAAATGGAGAGGGATGCATTACTGTCAGAGGCCAGGATTGATTGATTTACATTATTGTCTCTGACTGGATTAGGTGGGATTAATACTACGAGTCCGGTAGGTGCGTGTGGATGTTTCAGGAAAGATGCCCTTTAGAAGACCCAAATTGTTAGCAGTTTCAATAAGTCATTGTAGAAGCTTTTTTTTTTTTTGTCCTTTTCAGAAACAATTTTCCTGAGTTATGGCGCCTGGAAGATAGCCGATCTCACCTCCGAAACAACAGCATTTGCCATTCGCACTGCTGTGGAATGGCATGCGAGCAAAACGTTTCCAAACCACTCCAGAAGAGCTAGCTGGGCCTTCTCAACAATCTCACACTCCTCTGCTGGGGGAGGATTTGGCTGTGGAATTCCCTCAGACAGGATGCGTTAATTGGAAAAGCTGACTCTGCTGGGCTGCTGCGGGCTGATGAACGCCAGCGCGGTCGCCTTTAACATGCTGTTAAACCGCAGGGCGGTGCAAACCACAAAATCCCAGGAAAGCACTTGGGCGTACCGGAGGTGCCATCAACCACACAGGTGAGAAGCGTTGTTTCTTCATAATCAATACGTAAGGGCTGCTACCTGCAACATAGGCAAGTTTACACAGATCTTCGCCCCCTGACTCATCCTCAAGGCACTGCTCGTTTTGGGGGTGGGTGGAAGTTGTTTGGAAGAACGGAGGAGTGCCAAAGAAATGGGATGGTGACGGACAGTCCGTGGGGCTGTACTGGCACTGGGCCTGAAACCTGACTGAATGGTCTCGCTTCTCCATTTATTATAATTTTTAATTATTATAACCTATTGAGCTATACGAAGAGTTGACACATCAGTTAAATTCATTTGAATAGAGCAGGAGATTTCATACATTTACCATACATTGAAAAGAAAATTACCTATACCATTATGTTGAAGAAGAAAAAAAAAAAAAAAACTTGAGTGAGCTTACCTGCTTGGAGGTAAGTTTGATTAGGGAGCCCTCATAACCCTGAAACAAATGGAAAAATAAATTAATTAATAAAACAGGACAGGCCAGTCAGCCAAATATATTACACACACACACACACACACACACACACACACACACACACACACACACACACATAAAATCAGTCATATGCCACTGACAACAAAAATTCTGTGGGTAAAAAAAACTAAAACAAAAAACATTGAACAATTGTTTATTAGACTTCTCTTTAATAGATGATGCATTCAATTCACGGTTTTAAATATACACTGTTTAAAAGTGATAGAAACTGAATCACCATTCTTTGGGTCAGGCGAAATTACACAGGACATCAGCGGACATCCTTACCGTTTACTCTTTAGTCGATACAGTTCTGAGGTGAATATTAACATAACAGAAAGCATTACAAACCAACTGCCAATGGCACAAATTTAGTAGGGGTTAATTGTGTTCTGGTCGATATACAGCTAATGGGACATCTTAAACATTTCAAACGAAGTCGCATTGTGTTATGGAATTAAACAGAAGCCTGCGATCTAAGATTATTTTCCACCAATTTACTACCGTAGTTCATTTAGCTGCATAATCAATGGCAAAACTGGCCAAAATAGAGAGCTGGATTCACAGAGCAATTCATGGGTCACTCGACCTACCTTAAAGGGTCTGAATAAGAGATAGAGTTCTCGGGGTTTGATGTCGAGAGGCAGTCCGCTGACAAACAGGGTTCGCACCTAAAGGGAGGGGAACACAGAGAGGCGGTTCATGTTTTTTTGCATAGCGACGCCAGGCCGGCACGGAAACCGGCATGCATCATTAGGGTCTGTTGTAACGTCCCCGAAGTATCAGATGAACTGCATCATGTGCTCGGGGTGCCACGGATAAGCCAGTCACATATTCGGGCGTCGGCTCTCATCCATACCGTTGTTTAACATTGTAATTTCAGACAACTTAATTTTTTGCGTGTGAACTCAGGGTGATCTCATGACAGAGAGCACCTTGAACAATATTATTCAGTAGAAAACAGTGCCAAGCCCGGTGATGATATCTTAATCCCGAACAACGACCGTTTCTATCAATGATATTAATGCAGTCGTGACCGTGTTGCAGGAGGGGACAACAGAGGACAAAAAAAACCCACCATGTTCAAACTACTATTATTTTAATAATTTAAATACACTACGAATTGGGAGTGGAACCGTTACAGCGCTGGGTCCAAAGGGTGCAAATCCAGCTCGGGTCAATGTCAGTTCGCTTAGGGTTCCCTTCTATTGTCCAAATTGAATTTGGCGTACCATGTGCGAGTGTTTTCTGTGTGCAAGTCCCCGGCCCTCTGACGGACTGGGGGTTCCCTGCCTTGTGCCCTACGTCTGCCTGGCTAAGCTTCAGCACCATGTGACCATGGCAGAATTCTCAAACCCTTCCATGGTATTTGTGGCTTGTGCTAGTTTCTTCTCTGTAATAAACAATACTGTCAAACCTTTACAAACTCGCCGTTTGGTCACTCGCCGTTAACCAATAAGATCACGTGAATATTATCTCCCTGGAAACATACCATCACGGTAGAATGGAAAATCAAGGTGGGTTGAACCTAAAGGCTTACAAAATTAGAGTAAACACATTGTGTTGCAGCTATGAGCGAGGCATAGCCAGAACGTTAACAAGCTAGACACCTATAAAAACTAAAAAAAGAAAGCAATTACGGTTCAACGCAGACCTAGCAGGTTTTCCAAACAAAAGCAAAACAAAAGTGAATAGAAACAGGAGAGACAGCACTTTAGCGTTTACCGCCCATCCATTATTTTTAAAGAGAAGTTCAACACAAACAGACAAACGCTTCAAAATATATCATACAGATAGAGTCTGTCAGTGAAAACAGTCAACATTAATGTCATACCTACTTTTTTTTATAATTAGGAGACTTAACTGAAAATATTTCTTCCCTTTTTGTCACGGCGTCACAGTTAACGCAACACAGGTGTCTGATATACAAACAGCGTACTAATGACTTTATACACAAGATATTGCTTAAATAACTTTTTCCTGTATACTTCGTGGAGGACTCTGAGCTCGGCTAGCCCTGAACAGATGTCACGGACACAACCACCTTTAAAAAGACCACTTTTAGAGCACCAACAGGATTTACTCTGCAGGTGTGAATTCAACAGCATCAAGACCTAAAGTTCAGCAGAAGGACAACTACTCGATACTTATGCCTCTCTCAGATTAGAAAAACCAGCGTGCTCCACAGCCCGCAAGGGCTTCAGTTTTCACACCATGCAATGGGTTAAATACAGACTTTTTTTTAAACAATATTTACAAATAGCAAAAATTCACCACACTAAACCAATCGAGACCAGCCTAACCCTCAAGGTTTTAATAAAGCAGGTATTTGAAAACTACTTTCTACACAACTGTATATATTTTTTTCCCCCTCAATGCTCTACCAAATTGTCTTGCGTACCCCCTAAAATACTCTGACGTACCCCGGGTTGAAAACCTCTCGACTAAGCCAATATCCATTTTATACAAGACAATAAAAAGCACAAGGCATTTTTGTAAAACAAAATATAACTGAACACCACAATTTCTAATATGCTACCGTCACAGTTCGCAGGGTCAGCCATGCTAAGATAGAAAAGTTACTCGTGCTGCATTGCATCTTATCTTGTGAAACACAGGCTTTCTAGAGTACGTTTCTATACGTACGTGTATTTATATTTTACCAAGTTCAAAAGAACTAGATGGTACCTGCATACATGGATACTTCTTGGCAGCAGAGGGGCCGTTTCTAGGTACCTTTTAATTTACATTATGGATATTCTTATGGCTTCCCTAACCGTGTTAAAACTAGACTTTTCATAACTAATCTGTCACACCAACAGTTCAGTTGAACTGCACTTTCACAAACAGGTATATGTGATGGATAAAGCCAAGTAGTGTTTGCATAAAAACATCCTCAATATGTATCAATCGCTAATTAATCATTTTGTCAGACTCGGTGATATGGCATCAGTCCGCAGAAGGTATTAAATTTTTCTATTGTAATAAAATTAACTGCCACTCTCCAATTTGGCCAACGTTGAGCTTGGTGCTGCGATGACGTCGTGTAATTGGTTAGATTCCAGACATATGTTAGTTTTGCCATCATAAGAAGCGAGGGCTCCTTGTCAGCATTGAGTTCAGGTGCTCAGCTTGCCTGTCGGTTAAATTAAAAATGCATATCTGCACAGCCGAAACCGCGGATTTCTCCGCTGAGCTTTTAACAGCCTCGGGCAGAAAACAAGGCACAATGAACCATGCCAGTCCAGTGACGTAATGTATAAACAACACCAGTGCCACTTTTACACGCGTGCTCATTTAACCATTACGTTATCATAGTTAGTGTCGGTTTACGGCTACTCTCCTGAAATTCGGAATGGCTCTTTATGTTCATTCTGTGCTGTGCATGGTGGCGGTCAGTTTTGCCTCATGCAGGCAACAGCTGCAGGCGTGGGGCCAAACCGTGGGCCACTCGCTAGCCAGCCAAATACTCTCTGTGATCTAAAACATCAAATCCTACTGAAGCATTGCAGGATTTCCCTTCGGTTAGGTACAGTTTTAATCAGAAGTGTGCACTGCAATTTCCAGGAATTGTAGGCGTCATCATAGTTCACGCTCTCTTGTAAAACACACACAAAAAAAAAACCCCTTCAGCTAAGGGGAGGAAGAACGCTGGCTGTGAATGGAAGGTGTGAAAGCATTCAGAGGGAATCCATCCCAATCTAAGGATATCCTTCTAGGTCATGAAATGTCTAAAACACGCAATAGATTACCATTCTTGTATAACACATGCGTAATCATAGAGAATGGAGGTACAGGAATGATCCCAGTGGGTAAGACCATTCAAGTTAGACCTATGAAAATTATCAACGAATGGTCGGAGAACATAGTGGCATGTGACGAATGAAACCAGTCAAAGCATTTTACATCACCACTAAATACAACAGCCACATCCAGCTCCGGTAGCGCCAAGCATGGACTTGGCAAGGCAGGCAAACCTGCTGCCCTGCTGAACCCCGAGTTCAACTGGGGGGCAGACCTGGGAGTCGGGGAGCAACTGTAAAGAAAAATGGTGGTAGGACAGAGCCCACCAACGGAGAGGGGTGAGGTGGGGGCAAAGGGCCATAAGCAGATTGGACCAAAGCTACCCACAGGATGTTTGAGACGTTTTTAGGTCAGAATTGATCTTAAGGTCAGAGGTGATGTCATAGGTTATGTTTAAAAAGATTCAGTGATCACAAAGAAAATACTTACAATTTTCTACTATAGTAGGGATAGTCTACAATTATTAGCCTGCAAGACGTTCTGTCAATGTGCGTAGTGGATAGATTTCAAAACCCATAAAAGGATCTCAATCAAAACAAAAAGGAATCCACTCCTAGTTTGCATTATTGTTTCATTGCCAAAATAAACAGAACCTCAACCATGTCCTGAGGACAGCATTGCTTTCATTTTATAAGGGCATGCTTCACATATTGTTTATCGACAGCCTTCCTCGCTCCACAAACTGTCAGACTCCTGAATGTCTTGTAAAAGATGTTGGGGGAGTTACTTTTCCTCTTGCAAAATGACCACGTTTGTGGTTTCCCGCCTAGCATGTGCTGCAACACACCGTGGCGCTCGATAAAACCAGAGTGACTGGCTCTGTGCTATCGCACAGAAATGACTAACAGCATTCCAGGGCATTGGTTAACACAGACTGGCTTTCTTCTCATGTCCGGGACTGCTCTTCGTTACTGATTACCGACAGAAAGCGCGCTCTGCGTTTCAGGTCGCCCCTCGGCCCCCTCCCGGATCTCGCTGAAAAAAAAAAGAGAGATCCATGAAGCACCCACCCCCCCGTCTGGCAGGTGGTGTTGGGAGGTGGAGGTCATGGTGGTGAAGATGGGGAACGGAAAGCTCTGCGCGGCGTGCCAAAGGACGAGAGTCTCAGCCTTTCATGTTCACTTCTGTCAGATCTGGTTCTCCCACTCCAAAAATGGGCTTTATTTTATTTATATCTTTCCTTCTTTATTTTTTTCCATGTATAGCTTCACGGGTCATGCACCACAGATATGTGTTAAAAGCCGTTTCCCCGTCAGCAACAGGGGAGAGAGACAGTGCTAACTACAAAGAGAAGGGCTGCATGAGCAGGAGATGCCTGGCTGGGTAGGAGTTGGAGATATGGCGCAGATACAGCACATGTCAGCTGATTTACGCTACAGAGAAGCATCGGTTCCTCCTAAGTTCACCGGGAGTGCAAGATTAAACCCAAAGACACGACGGGACACCTGCAGCGCATTAGGGGGCGAATGGGACCTAGCAGCGGAAAGCCTAAGATAAATGCTGCTTAGGTACACACTTCGAACACGGGAGCCAGGTATTCATCAAGCAATCACGGGTTTCATACTAAGCTTAAAACAATGATGGGCATGATCAAATGACACACAGACCCAATGCGACGCCTTCTTTCGGGGTTTAGCCAGCTCCGAGCAGAGGTACCGGACAACGGCGGCCTCAATGTTTCTCCAGTCCTGGTGCTGGCACCTTTTAAGTGCTTTTCCACCCAGCTGACTTTGCTGTTAGTAATGATTCATTTCTCCAGCACTCAATGAGACCGTCACATTTCCATGCTGAGGGCTGCAGCTCCCCCGTACTACAACCAACAACTGGCCGGGACGAGACGACAATCCCCTCCCGTCACCTTCCCCAATGGCTATATTAAATAGTTCTAATCATGTGGTGTTCTCCAACATGTCCAGATCAAAGCAGCTGCTAGGCTTCCGCCACTTCCGGCATATGCCACTCCAGGAAAATGGCAAAGATGCTGCCTGCAGGAGCATTTTGGTGGCCGTCTCAACGTGGGCGTGTGTTAAGTGTCCGCGGCTGGAACTGCAGACGTGTACCTTGCCGTTCCCCCCCGAGATTCATCTTTGTATTTCTGCTGCTTTCTGAGTATACCACAACCCTGTTTTGACAGGCAAGAATGACCCACGTGACCTGCCATTTGAGAAACCTGCATGGGAAAATGGACCAATATAATCTAATCTAACAGGCGGCACAAAGGAAACATGACGTATTGTTTTGTTAACGCTCTCCTTTCTCTAGGCTGCTCGTAATCACAACATTCTTCGCTCTGCACAACTGAGAACCACACATCTTGCCTTGCCATGCAAATAATGGATCACTCATTAAATTAATCACAATTTTCTTCGATTGTCCCCCAATAACGTTTAGCCACTAAGGTGAGAAGCAATGGAAATAATTGACATGAATGAGTAACAGAGCAGGAAACACTGGTGGCTTATCTCATACCCTTACTATTAACGTTAATCTGGTCTTTGTACCCGTTTTCCCCCCAAAATCAGCTAATTTAGTAATTGCCACACATTAGCCAACATCCAGGATTCTCATTCCTGGCACTGCAGTACAAACGTCCATGAGGTTCTCAATCTCTCTATGAAATGGCTATCAACCTCAATGCAAAGGGAAGGCACTAAACGAGTTCAAATAGGGCAACAGCAAGGACCATCTACACTAATTATCAGTAGAGTACTGCCTTGGTTTACTCCCCTCTTAGCTGACGCTAAAATAAAAAATAAAAAAACACTTCAAAAACAAACATTTGTGGACCTTTACGTTGATTTCATACAGCAGAGCGACTGTAATCAATTACTGATTATTTTCCACTGAACCAAAATGAATAAGTAAAAAAAAAAAAAAAAAAAGAGTAGGATATCGTCTTAGTGAATCTGTCAATGATTTAAGAAAAAAATCTAAGTACTTCTCAGCCAATTCTTTCATGTTTGGTGGACAGGCTCTCCGCTGTATTACTCACAACAGGAAAAAAAATAGCGATTATGAGGAACTACCAGTATATTGTGCAGGGAATTTTAAATGTGAATAATTTTTCACATTTTAAAAAGTATACGGTATTATAAATTATACATATTCAAATGTTGAGATTTTGCAGGTCAATAAACCATTCTTGACTCGTTAACGTCAACAGATTCCATTAAGGATTGCATCTCTCTCAGTCGTTTGAGTGTGATATCACATTACTAGAACCCTCATCAACACTATCTGCACAGTACACACCAACAAGTCCTAACATTCCTCTTCACCTAGCCTTGTGCGCCTCTGAAAATGGCCATCTGTCTGTATGCCTCTTGTCTCTGTGAGGCCTCCACCTTCAGGGCAGTAGAATCACATATCCGCCTTCTAGCACCTTCTGGAGGTGACGCGTCCGTGTTCCTCTGACTTGGACTAGATGAGCCTGGGTTTGACTCAGACTGACCATTGTTCCATTAGCCAATATAACGCTTAAAATTGATTTAGCACTTGTGACTGGTGGATACAGTTGCACTTCTTTTGCTTATTCAGTTCAAGATTTTTTTTATTCAAACCAAACCCTCTATACAGTTAATAGTTACTGTATAATCCCATGCATGTTTGAATCTGAGAGTGGTTTCACATCACTACAAATGTTAATATACATCATTGAAGACATCAAACATGAGGTTCTTGCTCTGATGCAAGGATGACCTGAAGCCCAAGAGAAAAGTCACCATTCCATAAATCCAGGAAACGCTCAGCCTAGCTATCCTCGTCTTTTAACTTCATTGGTCTTGAACACTTTGGGTAATCCTCTCCCACAGACCCCCTCGGAAAAAAAACAACTGTGGATCTAAAGGTTAACAGCAGGATGGTAATAATAATAGGTTGCGTGCCACATACATCAAAGGTACACCAAAGACATGAAAACCAGGCAGGCGAATGGTTTGCAAGCTTAGATGTACCAGGATTGGTAATGCATGACCAATATATGCATATGTCTTACTACTAATATATAACAATTAATGTTAACATTTGATGAGCCATACCTGTAAAAAGTGAATTTAAAAATATGTATACTACTGATCTAATCACGTATATGATGTCTTTCCTTTACCTTTATCTTTACCTTTGAAAGAAAATATCCATCATCGATCTGATACAGATGAGCCAAAACCTGATTCCAAGCAAATTGCATAACTCCTAACCTAATTATATAGTAGAAATACAAACCTTATTGCTCAGCCTCACAAGGGGAATTTGGCATTAAAACCAAGAAGGGGGAGTGGTCACGTGATTGGTACAAAAAAATATATCAATCTTGGTAAACATGTGTTAAAACCTTTGCTACTTCTAAACAGTTGTCCATTTAAAAACAAACTGTCAGTGTTTTACTCATTACATGAGTGACAAACTATAGAGGCTTGCCAGGGAAATTGCTTGCCTGTCTACCAAGTCTGGTGGTTGGGGGAAAAGGTAGCTTCACTATCCTGTTGTCCTCTTTCTGGTGCTGTAGGTACAGCCAACACCAGCTGGATGCTAAAACAGAACACTAAACAGAGCTGAAAAACGAAAAAACTAAGAACACAAAACTGTATCAATATCTCATGATACTACCCAGTAAATGTTCCCCTTTAAACTATATACTTTGTGTGGGATTTTGTTTGGATTACTTTTCTGGAGATATTAGTAAAGCATAAATATTGAAAAGTTAAAATATAAACTAAATCAAGAGAAACAGACATGGAGCTTAATTTTTTTTTTTTTTTTTTAAAGTCATACACGATGTCAACGTAGAAATAAATCAGAACCGATAACTATTATTTTAAATCAGTGTAAACTATAAAGAGGCACTGACTAAAACGACTGACTTAACCTTAAAAAAAAAAACCGGTAAATTACAAAACAACGATGTTTAAGCATCAGTAGACATAGCACAATCAAACATTGCATTGGCTTTACATGACACCATCATAAATTAATTAATCAAACATGGCATTGTATACAGTATTCCTATATAAACACACGGCTCTTACCTCCTCTTCGTGATTTGTGAATTCATTCATTTCGTTCTCCTTTTCAGTTGAAGTACTACTCATTTTAGGGTTGATAACGAGATTTTTACTCTCTTGTCTTGGCAGCAATTGTTTAAAAATCTCCAACGTCCGCGAGTGTCGATGACCAGGAAGACTCGGCCGTTCCCGAGTGGAGTCCAGAGACTGTGAAAACTACTCTCATGAATTAGGCTACTCAGTATTAAGTATGGCCAATAATACAACGCCGACCAATTAAATTAAAATGGAAAGCATACAACGACGGAGGAGCCTCCAGACAGCCTGGCACCTCTTCTTTGTAAATTGTTATTCCGTAATGCCCAAAATCGAGTATACGACGATTGCCTACTCCAGCGTGTCTCGAGTGCACCGCTTTTAAGGACCGTATCGAAGGAAGCAAATATTGTTTCTCATATCTGCGCGGCCAACGTCAGACCTTGTCAAAAGTGGTCTTTTTCAATTGGGGGGCTGGACATTAACAAACGGAGGTGGGTCAGGAGTTATTACTTCCCCGCTTTAAGTCTCGCATACGATTTCTAAGGGCTCCTTTCCACTTGTATGGACATTTTCTGCGTATGTATAGTAATTCAAATGAACGGGCAAACTATTGCAGCAAACACGGGTTTTTTATGGACCGAACCATCTAGCTTTCGTTAGTCAGAAGTTTAGCATAGTGGGATGCTGTAGCCCACACCAGCTACTTATTCACCTCAGGACAATCTTGTCCTGATACTACCGAGATTAAATCACTCTGAGCAGACCTGCGGTGTTTATTATTGGGAACCGGAAACTCCTCTATCGAACAATGGGGGGAAGCATTCAACGACCTTTAATTGTTTTTTTTAGCCTTTGGAGAATAGAAAAAGACGGTTAAATACATTTAAGACAAAAAGTTAACAGAATAACGTGTGTAGACGCCCTCTAATAAAGTGAAAAGCCCAGGTGGTGATTATTTGACAAATTAATAAAATGTAGACGTGCGACTCTTGTGCAGGAGTGTTACAGAAGAATAATGTTTTATAGGTTTCTTTTAGCTCCACCCGTTCTTCTTGTGTGTGTGTGTGTGTGTGTGTGTGTGTGTGAAAGAGAGAGAGAGAGAGAGTGAGAGAGAGAGAGAGAGCCCAATATGTGTCTGCATGTCACAGACTGAGGGACACACAATGAGAGCTCTGCACGGTGACCAAACAGTTATGTA
>JAOVYW010074105.1:0-14004 GCA_025775045.1 Hiodon tergisus
TTGAGGGGACAGCAAATTTACACTGTTATACAAGCTGTGCACTCACTACTTCACATTGTAGCAAAGTGTCATTTCTTTAGTGTTGTCACATGAAAAGATATACTCAAGTATTTACAAAAATGTGAGGGGTGTATTCACTTTTGTGAGATACTGTACATTGTCCAAATGAGTTTAAAAGACACAGGACAGGGATGAATGAAGGGATGGAGGATGGAGGCTTTGGGGGTGGTAGCGGATGGGGGCAAATTTGGGTCCCCATACAACTCTCTTCTCCATGGGCTCCCCTAATTACTGGGCTTCAATCCAACAGAGAGTTTGTGGGACTGCCTGGAAAGGCGCCTGTACAGCTGTTTTTGTCAGAACCGCTCCAATGGCGCGCCGTCTCACTGCATGTCATCCTGTTTTCTATATCCCGCTGAGTGACGTTTTCTTTTTTCCGATTTGCTTCCCCAGTACCTGTGATTGTGTCATTTCAGTTACTTCAAAGCTGGAACTTCTGCTGATAAACTTATTTTATTGACTGTTTCTTATTATAGTATATGTATCTATTGTGCTCAGTAAGCTTCCTGGGAGTTTTATAATTAAGCTTTTCTTGATCAAGTTTGACATGTTAATATTAGCTCTGTGCGCTTATTGAACGAAAGAAGAGCCTTCAACTCCTATTTTTAGATAGCGTGATCACGTGATAATCCTTTTACAACTTTTTTAGGCTAAGCAATGTTATTTTCAGATGGATCCATAATGGGGAAAGAAGTGTACATTCGCTTTCACACTTTTTCTTTTCAATTTTAAAACCCCATTAAAATGATTACTTCAGCATGCACTTTCAGCTGACACTGTGGTTTTGAACGAGGTCACCCTAATGAATGGATATTTTCATTTTGCTCAGGAAAAACATCCCAGAGGGTGATGAGACGAGGACCTGGGTTAGAGCAAGAATGCATACAGTGAGATGCTGGCCTCTCTTTCAACTCTCAGTGACACCCATCGCCGGATTTCCCATAGTGCATAGCGAGGGAGCCGAAGGGAATCCTTGGGTGTATTTGCACAACATAAGACGACGGGGGGCAGAAGGCCAATGGGTGGACACGGGTGGCTGGAGCTGCAAGTTTTGAGCAAGGAAAGAAGGCCCTGTATTGACAGAGCCATGTCACGTCTGGGGAGGGCTATGTCCCGAGTGCTACCACGGGTTGGCTCAGACAACTCACCTGGACGGCCGAAGTAGATTGGAAAGGGTAGATATAAAGGTTGGCGGCTCCTTCTACGAGCTGACTTTTCTGAGATTGATGTCCTGTGATCCAATTCAAAAGACAGTCTATATAGACCGATAACTGCATGTGTATCAGAAAAGCCAGGGTGGATCATTGTCTCATTGTGCGTTTCTTGTTGACCACTTGCATAGCCACTAATTAAGATCCGGCTTGACACCGGCCATATGTCCAGCTGAACACCGCAAAAGGATAATAATCTAAATTAATTGCCCCGTCCAAAGTTAACCAGAAAATGCAATTTGCAGATATTCTACTGCCCTTTCAAAGACAAATAAGCCTGCCTGCCTGCCTGCCAAGCAGAGGAGTTTCATACCACAGGCCGTGTCACTGCTGATGAGCCTGTATGGGATACCCCTCTGCAAATGAGGGATCATTACAAAGGAATGGTGTTTCATACTGACCTCAGGAAGACTAATAGTTTCCTATTGTCCCTGTTCATCTCTGTGACGTGACCTTTAACATGGCCAGAGATTACAAAAGGATGGTCTCCAATGTATCCACCTCATGGACAGGCTGCTTATCTTTATTGTTCATTAATACAAACAGCAAGAAGCATCAAAATAATTATTTAATATTACTTTCCGTTACCCGTGTATAAATAGAACTTCATGTTACACTTCTGTGTCAGTAGGCCTGAGAGTGGAAATTTGGATTTTATTCTTAGTGCTAACGATTTTCCTGGGCTTTTTTATCATTACAGACACTGATGGTTAGTTGATTACATTCACTGAATTCAAGTTTCCTGCATTTTGTTTGGCCCCATGCATTGAGAGCTTCTTTAATTTAATTTTTTTTAAAGGCACTAGTTTTCTGTAACTCATATGAGTTTGATGAGTTTTAATGAGGCTTTATGAGATTTCCTGAAATGAGAAGTCAGACCTAGGAGTACCGTTATGAATCCAACCAGGGAAATGATCGTTCAGATTCAAACTGAGTGTTTTGACATGGTTTTGTGAATGCTGATTAACAAAGGTATGAACAAAATTATTCATGAATTCGACTACCCACAGAATGAGATTATTCGTGAATCTGGATGCCCACTAAATGAGATTATTCTTGAATCTGGTTGCCCACTGAACAAAATTATTAATGAATTCGACTACCCACAGAATGAGATTATTAATTAATCTGGATGAAACTAAATGAGATTATTTGTGAATCTGGTTGCCCACTGAATTATATTATTAATGAATTCGACTGCCCACTCAATTAGATTATTCATGAATCTGGCTGCCTGCTGAATGAGATTATTCATGAATCTCCTTTAGCACTGAATGAGATCATTCATAATCGGACCGCAGGATCCGCAGACTACAGCACACAGTCTGGTAAAAAAGATGCGACATAGGAGTGCATACGTGTATGTGGTATGTGTGCCCCTGCGCATATGCCAGGGGTCCTATTGGAGAGCATGACGAAATGCAGGTCTACAGCAAAATTAAGCAAATGAAAAAAGTTTTTGATTGTAGGCACAGCGAAAACACTTCACAGAGGGACAAATTTAGAATTGTTTTTTCTGCAGGGGCGCCTCTTCCCCTCCATCGGCGGTGTCATGCAGTCTTGACTAATGGCTGCCGACCAGCAGAGGCCATGGTAGGAGGTTCCCATAATTATGGCGGTGACAAGTCGAGAACCCTTCCCGTGACTGCTGTTGCAGCTGCTGACTCCTTGTGCATCGGTGAGAGGGGAAAAAAACAATGCAAATTTTCAGTCGTATCCATATTCATCAGCCACGTAGGATGAATTTAAGTGGAACTCTCAGTTGCAGTTAACACTTGTTCTCTCCCGGAGCCAGTAAATAAAAATGTAGGACTGTGCCGTAATCATCATTAACCCTGCAAGATAGCGCTGCCTGCCCTTTTGTCACTTTTAATAAGAGTCAGTGGCATGCAAGCACTAATGCCACACATTTGTATTTAAAATTCTCTGTTATAAAATGCATTATAAATGCATATTAGCTAGCAGACTAAAAAAATAAAAATGCTTAGTTTTGTCTCCAGCCACTAATACGCCTCTGACAGAGCAGTCGATCTGCAGGGGCCCGAATGAATGCCTTGAATTTGTTTGTTTAGGAGTTTACCTTTCTCTCCACAAGCACCACGTTCACCTTCACTCATTACACGGGCCCACGTTTGGTCGCCTCTGTGCTGTGGTTAGTTATCCAGGGCTTCACGCAAAGTCACAAGGTGTTAACCTTCACTTGGAGCGTTTCACTTGCTTTCCAGAGCACTCCATGTAGAACAACAAGCACGTCTGACCGCTTAAATGATAAGGATGTCGGCCCTTTTTTCCGCTGGCATTGCACAAAAGCAGACAGAACAAGGCTTTCCGCCGTTACTGCAAGAGACTTTTGATGTTTGCTCAGCTCACACACTGAGACAAAGGAAAGCACCCCCAACGGGTGCCTGTCCTTTGGTTCCTCTTTAAATATAGAGTGGGGCACTTGTTGGGAGCCTGTTTGAAATTCAAATGGCTCTGATTGAACTCCCAACTCTTAACGAGATCGGCAACGCAGGGAGCCAAAAAGTCTGTGAATTAGCGAGGACAAGTGCGTTTACTGGAGTCTATTTATCCAATCATTCATGCCAGGCCATCTCCTCCCCCCTCCTCCCTCCTTCATTCCTGCCTCTCTGTCTCTCTCTCTCTCCCCTTCTCCATATCCCCTCTCTCTCCGGTGCTCTCTCTTTTGATAAGCAATTTATTCACTCTGCGTAGGTTATGTAGAATTGTCAAATTAGGGAGAAAAAATTGGGTGCTGTAAATTGCGTTTATCAACTGGTGGAATTAATCACATGCAGACAGGGAAGAAACAGCTAATACAAATGGAGGTAGAGATTGAGAGACGGAAATACAAGAGGGTTAATTTAGATTTGAAATTTTTGGAGGCAGAACTTTTAATGCCTGCGTCTGCTGCATACCCCTCCCCTTTTTACTTCTGCAAATGATCTTCTAACATCTTTCTGCCTTCCCTAGTTGGACTTGGATTTGGACTGGATGCTCATGTAGGGCCCATGTTCAATGACTACTCTCGTCACAAACAATTAATCAATAAAGTATTAATAAGTACACTGTCTGAGACATCGGATATATCACTTTACTGGACGTGTGATTCAGTTATGGGTTAAAAGGATTTTCCCACTGGTCTTTTAGTCTATGCAGAGTATGGGGAAGCCTTTGGGGTAAGGAGCCTGTGACAGCAAGCCAGGGTTGACACTGGTGGAAGTTAATGCGAGGCGAGGGCAGTACTGACACATAAACATGCGCTGCAGGTGGCATGGTGTGTAATCTGTGTTGTGTTTTATCATGGAGGGCTTTAAGTCATGCAGAACTCCATTAAAAGTTTTATTTTCCCCCAGTAAGCTGGTAAGGGAGGCAAATTAGAGGGGCTGTATCAGGTTCAACCACACAGAAACAACTAGAGACAGAAAAAAAGAGACAGGTAGCTTCAGATCACAGTGTTCGCCTTTTGCTAGCTCACCTTCAATTAATCCCTTTACTAATTCATCCTTTACACAAACTTCACAATAAGGGTAGTTGTTTTCTTCACACAAACTTGTGGTGAATGAAAAGGCTCAACCATGAAGTGCAAGGAGTTTTCACAACAACCCAGTCTTAAACCAGAGGTAAAGATCAGGCTATAAAAAACCTTTCACTGAATTTCTTGTTAAATTAGGAAATAGGAAGCGAAAGTGCTGGTGCTGGTGGTCTGCAGGGTTTCTCGCAGTTAGCATCTGGAATCACCACATGAGATAATTTCAAACACAAATAATGATGTCAATTAAACAATGAAGAGGAGAGGTAGAATTAAACTACCACATGTACTGCAGTTCACCTGCTCTAAACTAGGGATTAAAATTGGGTCAACATGAGGCCCGTATTGAATCAGAGCTGCAGAGTTCAATAGTGGAGATGGAAGTTAATGTCTATAAGTAAACAATATCTAGCTGACCTGTATGGTTGGCTGTTATTGCATGTTAACCTCTAAGCCACAGTAATTCTGGATAAAACTGAATTACTAAACTGCAAAATGCAAATGTAAGAATTATGGCCTTTCTGGAAGAACCTTCTCAAATCCTGTATGGAGTTTTCAACAAAGTATTTTAATGATGCCTGAGAACATGTGACACAATTGGAACTGCCTGGTCTAAATGCAAAACATTTAATCTGCTTCAACCACCCGCCCCATTAACAAACATGGTGGTGATAGCACCGGAACACATCTCATCAGCAGCAACTGTGCAACAGATTCATTCAGACTAAAAACTGATGCGAAAATTCCTCTTTCAGCAGCACAATGACCCAAAGCACAAAGCCAGGGGTATGCTGGAGTGGTTCCATGAGAAGAAAGGGGAATGTCTTTGAGTAGCCCAAAGCCCATACATAAATCTGATGAGCAGATGTGAAAATTTGTGCCCATCAACCGTCCCCAACCAAGTTAACGAAATTTTGTACTCGAGAAATTATGCCAAGCAGCATTAGCAAAATTTAAATTCCTTTGTACAAAATAGAAATTTGTAGTAATTGCTGCAAATTAAATGTATTTGGTTGAAGTGTGTGGTCCCTATAGTCTCTAACCATCAAATGCAATGTTTTGTCTAGATTTTTTTCAATTTTGAGAGCTCTGACATCGGTTTAGTTTTTTCACCATTAGGAAGATCAATGCAGCCAAAGAACGGAGATGTTGTGATTGGTTAGATGAGATCAGGAGCTCTTTAAAATACACTGGAGTATGCCCATTTTGCTCCATCTAAGTTAATAGTGAGTCTATTTAGCTCCTTGTAAGTCAATAGCAATTCAGTTTAGCCCTTTGTGAGTTAATAGGGACACTTTTAAATTGCATGATATGGTTTCAATTTCACCATGGACAGATTGCGAAAGCATATTGTTACAGCATCTTCGTCCTGTATAAAACATAATTTAATCTTTTTTTTATGATCCATGTTCTTGAGCGATATCTGCGATCTGCCTATTCCCAGCGGGCTAAAACCAACAGCGGAACCAGCAGCCACGGCCACAGCTATCTTCCGTCTGATTAAAGGTGGGTCGCCCCTTATCCGCATCAGTGTGTTGAACTTTTCTGGGAGACTGAGGGCGCTCACAGAGGGTGCAGCAGACCTTGTGCAGAGAGTGCCATCTGGACCAGGCTGAGAGAAAAAGAGTAAGAAAGCGTCCGCGAGTACAGAGTGTCCGCAACTGTGATTTGTATGGAAAAGCCTTCGTCATCACCTGCTCAGCCCTCCAACATGTCTTTTATAATCTTTGTGTTGGTGCCCAGGAGCCACCACTCTCATGGGGCGCCAGTTATGTTGGTACAGTGGTGCCTAATTAGATCGTCTCATATAGTAATTAATTATCAAATCAATCAATCAGTCTTATATTTAAATTAAATTTCCAACTAATTACAACCTTAAATTAAATGTAAGTTTTTTTATACCTAATATAGGTAAGATGACTTTAGTGGATATTTAAATAAAATCAACACAGACAGCCCGGTAAAATATGTAAGAGTTTATTAAAGAATGGGGCGTTCATGAACAATAGGGGCAGCATGCTAACGTGCAGCTGGCTCCACTCCCCCCGTCTGCCGTCAGTCGGGCCATAAAAGGCGGTGTTGCCAGAAGGAAGGGAGACAAAGGAGGACTTGCGTTGCTGCCAAGCAAGCCGGTGTGAGGTTACGGCTCCTTTGGTGTTTTTGTTGAACTTTTGGATTTGAAATTCTTTGCATTTCCGTTAACAGTAAAGGGTTCAACTTTTGGTTTGCAGAGAGCCTTTTTTTGCAATGATCATTTTGTTTAAAAATGAACACTGCTTGGCGTTATATCACCACCTTGCTGAATGTTTGTGTCCTGGGACCCTAGCCTGCCAAGGCCTTCCAGTGGACAAACCAGATGCTGATAATTATTTGCACAGTTCACTAGTAAGGCTCTAACCAGGAAAGTTCGTTGATCAAAAATATAACTTTGGGGGGGCAAGCATAAAGATGTCATTTACGACTTTGACAATTGGGACTAATTTGAACCTGATTGGGACCTGATTTCCATCTTTATATATTTCAGATACTCTTCAAATGTTTATGACTACTGAATGCTACAAATGAAAGAGACTTAATTCTCTTTTAATGGCTGTTTCTGATCTCAAAACGCTATGACATTAAAAGTCAAGGGTAAGAATAAGTGTCCTTTTGAGTACAGTAGGCTGTATATGCAGAATAGATTATAGGGTTGAAAAGCTGGTCTAATAACTAACTTTGCTGCTTCTAGCTTCACGTGGTACATTGCTGTCAAACATTGAAGTGCAGCCCTCAGTCAGAGTCAGCAGACTGGTCAAATCAGCATTCAAAATTACTTTTAACTATTAAAAGATTAAACGAAATTTCCTTGTGTTTCACATACATGGGCCAAACATGGCCATCAAACAGACCGGATGGGTCTGGCACCGTGTAGTTCCTTGAGTACACAGAGCAAAAATATAAGGTGAAATGAATATGCGCTCCCTTGTCATATTTCCAGCACCATTCTCTCCTGTTGTTTCACTGGAGACCATTTCATCTGATGGTCAGAGGTCAAGGGTCATAATTATTCAATTTAGCCTTTTCTCATACGTAGGCCTTTTCTTGGGAGTCTGAATATGCTGCCTTATTAGAAGCTGCTCAGAGACAGGTTTTGGGTCAGCTTTTGTGATTCCCTTGACCTGTGATGGGTCCAGCTTGAAGATGACACTTATTGTGACAGGCCGGGACTGGGGCACATAGGTGGCTTGTTTTAACTTTTTATTCTGCAATTTCAAACAAACTGTAGCAAACGGAAACTGGCAAAAGAAAATAAAATGGCCTTACCAGCAAATTATTATTACTTTTTACAAATTAAACAATAAATCAACCAAAAAGCTGACCAAATAGCCCCAAAACATTAAAATGCCATTCATTGCTGTGTGTGATAAAAAAAAATGACGTTAAGATGCTAGGTCAAAAAAAAACAAAAAACGTTTTTTAAAACATAAGAAATTGTCACAACACAGTCGCAAAACAGGACTAGTAATAGCAGTGACATTAAGCACTGACATGCAGAAAGTTCTAGCAAACAATTTAGCAAAATCAAAGGTCGCATTGTTTGGTTGCACACGACGTGGTTGCAGATACATGAGCAGAACGTCAGCAATCTATTAGCCTCCTCCAATCCTCCTCCAGTCCCATTCCTGCCACACGTCTGCATGCTACACAGCCTTACAAGAGGTTGGAGGAGACCCTATCTATGGCATCACCAGCCTGCAGGTGCCCAAGAAGCTAACAAGAGACACTGCTCAGCAGTGAGCTGTGAAAAGGCCACACGATTTCCTGATTTTCACTCTGCCTTGACTCAGAGTAGTCATGACTCAGCCCAGTACTGCCAAGGCCGAAGTTATTAAACTAGTATTTTTTTAATATCCATTTAAATGAATCATCGTGTAATGTTGTTTATTTATTTATTTATTCAGTTATTTATTGAGCCCATAAAGCTTTCCTACTCAAAATGCCAAAAATCATCAAACGATGCTAACAAAATACCGATCACGTTCTCAGCTGTTCCTGATGAAGTTGTCCATAAGCAGAGCTATAAAACCACTTTTACAATTCATAATCAAATCTAAACCAAAATAAATTAAAAATCTAAACTGGCCCTGAACCAGTAACTTTCTTCAACCCAACTCAGTGTCAGTCTTCAGGCTGTTGAAGTAAGTCTGTTAATTCAGCTTTAATTTGGTTGGGCATTAGAAATTGTAAAGAATTTATGTGCAAAAAAAACAAATAAACCAAAGCATATTGCCAATCATATAGCCATCCAGGACAACCCCCACAAAGAAAAGTAAGTAGAAATAACCGTAACTTCATCAAATAACGGTACTGTAGGATATTGGTTGGCTTGCTATCTGGCTAGGCAGACTGAATTTGTAGCAGTAGTAGTAGCTGTGTTGCATAAAACAAAAATAAAATAAATTGAATTTAACGAAGCACCAGATCAATTTATGATAAGTTATTGTTGGCAGTAATACAACACTGTTAACTAGGCCGGACTCGTTTGGGCTCTGTCCTGTTTTGTGAACATTTTTAGATTTCTATGGCGGCACTACATGATGTTTCAGTTAGATAGCTAGTCCATTTTTCCAGCTGTCTCTTGATTTGCTAGCTTGTTGGCAATGCTGGAATTATTTTCTCAGCCAATAACTAACTTCACTTTGTCAACCATTTAACTAGCTTGCTAATTTAATTTTAATTTTAAAACTCTGGCTCAACCTGTTTGCAGTTATTATGAATAAATCTTTATTACTTTAAATATTTATTATCATAATTTCTTTAGGTTCCTGCATTACAAGGCTGCAAGTGCGTTGACTGAATGTTTGATGTATGCTTTATACCAGGGGTTCTCCACCCGGGCCCTGCAAGTACGTTAATCAGCTAATAACTGCCCTAATTAAACTGATTAAATCATTTCCACCCATACTGAGGTTGATAGCTGTATAGATACAACAAACCTGGATGACTGGATGGGGGTACTCAAAAGCAGGGTTGATATCTCCATATCCTTAAAGTTCTAATCTTGCTCAGTGTCCCAAATCAACCAGTATTTGGTACAATAATTAAAATTGTATCTATCAAATAAAGTTTTAAGTCACAATTTTTACATATATTTATATTTGACCCTGCAAAATTCAAAGTGCTCAGTCTGCACTTGGACATGCTCCTTCACCTATCGAGCCTCTCACGAGCCGTAACTCTCATACTTCAATACGTCCATTTGTTTATCACACTCGGACAAGCCATAATGTATTGCAATTATTTCATAATTCAAAATCCACGTTAATTTCAAGCATCTTTGTCCTTTTTATAACATCAAAACCATGAGTGCCACTCATTTGTTTGCAACGGTCCTGCCTGCCTTATGTGCCATCTGGGGCGGTGATCATCAGCATGCAGACTTGAGCACAAAAATCTGGTATCTGCCAGTTTTGATGGATCCAAAGGTTTTCACAGTTCCTTTCAAAATCTTCTGGCATTCCAGTTGGGATTTCTGGTATGGCGCCCTGCCACTTCTATAAAACAGAACAAAATCCTCTTTTTTTTAACCGTATGTGCTATCCTCATGCGTATCAAAGCAAAAAAAAAAAAAAAATTCCCCATTTTTAAACTACATTGGTCTAAAATAGGACTAGACGCCGTTCTGAAACTGTCTAAAGAACTTTTACAGAACTTGAGGCTTTCTGTTGGATCGGAACTTCCTGTTTGTGATAGTTTTGTGGACACAGTTTGATTGTTTGGCATTTTAAACTTGTGCTGTTAGGACCTATGAGACAAAAACTATAATATATAATGATAATAATATATATATGACATTTTTCAAGCAAGAACACCGTTGATTAATTAGGCCGTAAAAACGGCATTTAAACAGAGGTGAGACCCAACTCCTAGAGTTGAAATAGGAGATGCCCGAGCCTGTTTAAAAAAATACCCCTTTTCACCCTGAGCAGGAACTCAATTCGCCTCATTGATTCCAGGTGACAGGTGATGATGCGTGTCACTCACACTGTCCCAAAAGAAGCAGTCAGGTAAGTGCAGAAAGTGACAGGGCCCCTCTCGTAAACTGACAGTGCACTGTCACCTTGGCGCTTCAGGGACTGCCTTGAGATTTCCTGCTTATAACTTCCGTTACCCACTTGAGGGAAAGGTATCTATTCACAATTACATGTTTTAACGGAAGAGATTATTATCTCGTATATTGGAATGTTTCTTTATGATTGTATAATAAAAATGTTGAAAAACACCAGTTTCACATGTTTATACACTAATAACCACACAGTCAACTCTAAAACCATTCAAATTGACATTGGGTTACTTGGGTTAATAGCTTTTAAAGCTCTCAATTTTCCCTATTCTTTGAGATTAAAGCCAAGCCTACTTATCTACACATGCTATCTTTAGCCAAGCCTAATCTACACATGCTAGCTTTAGCCAACCATAATCTACACACACTAGCGTTAGCTAAACCTGCTAATCTACACACGCTAGCTTTAGCCAAGCCTACTCTAGGCAGCTTTATTCAGGGGACCGATCCAGGGGTCTCCAGTGGCATGATTTAGGTTCCAAACTGCAAATCTGAATCACATGGCACTTGGCTTTACCAGCTGATCCACTTGGGACTCCATTGCAATTATTCCAATTGTTTGTTTTAGATCATTAAGTCTTGTGCTAATTGATACCACATGGGAGAATGCACAACCATGTTTTACTTGAAGCTCATGAATGCTAAATTTTTGGCTTCAAGCTAGTTTCCTGTCTGTGGTCTCACATACCAACTGTAATTACATACAACCAATAGAAATTTTTTCTCATATGTCCAAAGTACTTTGTCCCATAGTGTATTTTGAGCTTTTTGGGGGGTTTTCTTCCCCAGTTCTCAAGAAGTTTTCTTGCTGCTGCACGCCCTACAACAGCATTCAAAAGTGGACTTTGGCAAAGAACACCTGATAATGAGTTAACCATGATTTGTGGTTGATCTGGTACAGCAATTTCAAATGGATAGTGGATAGTTTGATCCCGAAGGAATGTTTAATGTTGACTAACTGCACCAGCACTAGCTGATGTGCTGCACCAGAACATGCACCTTTGGTTGAGATCAACTAAGATTAATATCTCAGACTAACTCTGTGTACAGAACCCCTGATTTGCTTTGTTCTAACATGGCCCCAGTTTGAATTATTTTTATTATACACAATTCATGTACTCCATATTTCAATATTCTGCCACCCTTATTTTAAATATGGTCTAACGCAGAGTTTCATGGGAGGTGCTGATCCTATACAAGGGGGAAGCTAGTCATATGGTTACAATATTGCTATAAAGCTTTTCACATAATTTTTTGTTTGGTTGATTGTAAGGCGTTTACAATCATTAAATATTTGAATTGCAAGCAAGTGTCACAGGGGTTAGCAATTGACACCCCGTGGTCTCCTGATCAACACAAGCAGAGCCAAACATAGGTAAGAATGTAGTAAGTGAATCTTTGTTATTCCAGGCAACTCTCGCTGTAAAAAACTAACACAAATAGGCATATAAGAACAAACAACAGAAACACTGCACCCAGCTGTAACCAAACCCTTCCCGTATTGCTGACTGAACTGGGCCGGCGCGCTGCTGGTGATCTGGCATTTAGCGGTCAGCCACGGGGCGCTTTGGTTACTAGCTGTGCCCACCACCCACACATACCGAGACACACGCGTTAGGCAAGTGAAAATACACTAAATATACTGCAATCAAGCACTAAGAACGCATATGTTGGCATAGCAAAACAAAATGAGGTGCAGACCCTCTCCCCTAGCTAGTGACTAACATTTAACCAACAATGGGACATTTTGAGCGGTGACAATGGAAACACAGAATAAATATTTACCAATGAACATTTATTCCTCTTTCCCTAGTGGCGGAGATCATTAAAGGCACTGACCTGGGCAGAAGAACCCCATGATCAGGAATTTGCAGGGTGGAATTCAGAATCAGATCTTGTCATTTTCCGACTCTGCCCGGGAGAGTGGAGCAGTGGTGCACTGTTGGCAGGGCGCTGTCCGGCGATAATACGCAGGGTTTCTCTTGGATCACTGTTTCCTGTCAGGTTCCCAAGTGCCTGCCATGTGGTCAGGCGGCCGTGTGAATCACCGTTGAACCTGTCTGGTGCGTTGCATAGTCTGCTGTACAGAAAATGACTGGGAGACAAATCGTACATCCTCAGCTTCCTTGCGTGTGGTGGCAGAATTCATAGAAAGTTGAGCCAAGATGCATTAGCGATTTAAAACTGGGAGAGAATATCAACATTTTCTTTGATAAAAATACAAATATGCACATTCATTCAATAAAAATTCCAACCCCTAACCTGCTGGTTTGTAACAACAAGGGAGTGTGAGGGATGTATCAACAAGGGAGTGTGAGGGAAAGAATCTAAAAAACAACACAAATTAATAGCTTAGCCAGAGTACACAAGACGTTTCAAATTTCTCATGAAATCCAATAAAACATATGTTGCGGGAGGTTGTCATGACCCAACTTTGATTCCTGGCTATGGTGGCGTAAATTGAGGTAAAACTCTTGGGGTTTGGGTTTGGACCTGGTCCCTACCACATTTCTTGGTAATTTCATAGGAAATTTTCAAATTTTTCTGTGACCAAAGATTTACAGCCTGTACTACCTTGTTTGATGTGACGGTCACTTAAAACTATGCCCCATCGTTTCAGCATTTCCATGCCTCGTGGTTAAATGGTGCTGCAGAACATCAGATGAACATAGCCAGTACAGTCCCAGTGATGACATACCTCAGATGAGGAACCATCTAATGCTGACATTCAGTAGAGGGGAACTTCTTACCATTCAACCTCATGTGAAAGGACACAGGAAAAGCAGACTACCTAGTCCATGCAGGTCAATATCACAATCATTGTTTTTGGCTAGTGAGCCTCGAACCTCGTTAAATTCATTCTTTGCTCTGCTCTCTGTGTCTGGCTTAGAGAAATAAGCAAGTGAATCCATGTTAAAAAATTAATAAAAGCAGAAACCCAACAAATTTTTCTCCCAGTTTATGGAGCCTGATCTAAGTTTTAAAAAAACGATTGTGTATGCAAATAGCAATGTTTAACATTGACCACATTTTACAAACTTTTCTACACTTTTAGGCCTCCTCTACTCGGTACCCATTAGTATATCAGTATGCAGCAG
>JAOVYW010074106.1:4508-18827 GCA_025775045.1 Hiodon tergisus
TGGAGGTTAAAGACTTACAGCGTTTTCCCCACGTTAACTGTGGAGGTTAAAGACTTACAGCGTTTTCCCCACGTTAGTGATAAAACCGCCTTAATCTCAACCCCTCACCTCCCGATCAGGGGCATGTTGATGTGTGGGTCCGTCGTAAATGCAGTCGTTGATGCCAGCATTACCGCACACCTCTCTAGTTCTTTACATGGAGAAAATTCGGCCTTCTAAAATAAAATAAAAGTAGAAACATTACTTTGATTATAAAGCTTCCAGGGGCAGAATTTACAGTAACGTAGATCTGCATTTTTTTATAACCCTCCCCTTCCAGACTAATCTCTGATATCTGGTGTGTCAGAAGAGCCATGTGGTATGTCTCCTGGGCCCTGTGTAGTAGAGGCTCATAAGAGGGCCTGTGTAAGGACAAAGCATTGTAGGACACGGTGTCACAGCAAGAGGCACCTTCTCTGCCACAGCAGAGTCCCAGTTGGCCGTTTACATTTTCTTAATGAGAGATGCTCCTTAAGTTTCTTTCCCTGCCATTGGTGGCTCTATACAAAACACGCACACAGAAGAACTCGCCTTCATCTTGGCGGCATGCTGGGTTAACAGGAAGTGCCATAAGAATGCAGTGAACAGAAATTAGGAGGAAGTGAATCAGCAGAGTTTTAGCAAATAATTTCCTGCAGATTGTTTAGAAACGGGCCAACATTGCGAGAGTATACGTGCAGGTCCATTTATTTTATAACATGATGCATATGCTTACGTGACACCCTTCCACGGCCCTAATAGACTCACTGGGGAACTCATTTAAGCTAAAGGAGAAAACACCCGGAATCCAGGGCCTCGGCTTAAACACTGCAAAGTGCAAATCCCAAGCAGAGAAGGGATTCAGAAAATAACCCAAGGAGCGAGGCAAGCAAGTGAAATATTCTCCATCAAGGAATGGTCACAGAGCTCACGTTGACTTTTCTATTTCCAGTTCCTGATCATTATGTTAATATCTGCAGATACCCTCAACAAGCAAGCTCTCGTCACCTCAATTTTTGTGTTGTTCGTAAAACGTTGAATAAACATGAACAGGCATATTTTATTTACAGGACGAATTCCTACAGGAAAATCAACTACGTCTAATTCTAATGGCTCAGTATGCTCTCTGAAATAATTAAAGTAAGCATCCTTAAATATCACTCTGTTAAGGCAAAGTGGCAATCTCCAGAGATAACGGCATCAACACAAGGTCAATATGCAACCTGCCATCATGACCATTAACCCCCGCTTATATACCATCTCAGAAGGACTTACATAACCAATAATTGTGTATGCATCTGTGAGGTACAGGAGATACAAGCTACAAGATACAAGGTTTGAGTGAAAGAGCCGACTGCATGGTAACATGGTAACCAGTAGGGCGATACCTAAACTGTAAATCATGCAGTAATACAGCGGGTGATATATTGACATATTGTCTGATGCATGAAAACATAATAAGCTGATGTTGCAATAATTATGAAAAACAAAGTGATTGCATGGATATGTAGAAACGTATACGTATGTTTAGAAATGGGGCCTTGGTCGAAATGAAACATCATCATTATACTTTTTCAGCATTCCTGACCTCATTTCGGCCCGAGTGCAGAAAGAATTCTGAGATGGTCCGTCATCTGAAATTCACTTTATTCACTTTATTTTAGTTTCAGCTTCATACACAACTTGACTCTCTTCGCTGCATTTTAAATGAAGCGTATATTGCACCAAAAAAGGACATTATAATTAGTTTGAAGTCAACACGTTATTACATTTTTTTTAAATACGTGATTGATTTATTACAAGTACGATTGTCAAATGTCAGAAGTGGTGCCTCTCCCGGAATTCAAACCTAAGACCTTCAGATGTCAAATGATTTAACCACTTCCTTCTTGAGAGTTTCGGATGGAAGTGGACAACGGTCAACCGCATTGCATTATTGATATTAACATTACCGGAGGTCAATGTTTTATAGCTGATCTGGTGGTAGTGGTGGTGGACGTGGGAGACGCGGGCTTCTGCCGTCAGTGGGCAGGATGAGTCACGGGGAAGCTGATGAGGAGCTCTGTAGATTATGGGGTTCAGGTCTGCGCCTCCTTGCCCTGTATCCCCCCCCCACATGCGAGTGTGGGCTTTGACGGCTCTAAAAATGGCCCGACTTCCTGTCCCGACCCCAGGCAGAAGCCTGGCGGCTAGAAGCAAAGGTGAAATATTTCGCGCAGAGATCCCTCATATTTTCCTTTCACTTTAGTCGGTTGCTATACATGGTAATATATGGTAATTTATTCAAATACACAATAATAATTTCGATTAGACAAATGCCCTCCAAAGTTTAATTAAACTGAGATCAATGGTAATAATAATCTCATTGTAGTGAAACATAACTGTAATTATACAGATTTTTTTATTTTTTATTTGGTTGACAAATCTGAACAGGAACACAAACAAAACCACAAGAATCCCTGTCAAGCTGAGAGTCTTCATCACCCATCGCCATGGCAATCATACCACTCTTAAGTCCATGCTCTTTCGAAAAATCATTCCTGGTTTGACTACTTTGGGAACATATTTTTTGTTCTGCTTATAACTAATTGTTATAATTAAACGGGTGGATGAAGGACCAAAGGATCATTATTATCTGGCAAGCAAGAACTGAATAATATGCTTTATATCAAGGTTTGGTACCTCCAGCATGTTCAATTAAAAAATATATTAATATGATTATAGTCTGAGAAACCTCAAAAAACATCTAAGAGAGATTATGTTTCCTTGATGTAATTTAATTATAAAATTGGAGCCTGGCGCTAAAAGAAAAATAACAGGACAAATTGGGCACGGGATGTTCTGTCTGTTTCTGTTTCTGTCTGCATGTTATGAGCTGTTATCCCAGAGAACCCATTCTTGAACATGAATGAGCTGATATTCACTAAATTAATTCATATATATATATATATAAAATCTCTACCTTTAGTCATTACCCTCAATTCAATTCTTAAGCATTTACTTAAGGGAAATCCCAGTAATTGTCAGTGCCACGTGACATAGGAGGTTCTAGTCGCGTGAGTGAATGAATAATTAAATATAAGGATTTCAGAGATGATGAAAACAGGATGGACTGCAAATGGTGTACTCTGGGTCATGGTTCGCTACATGGCCTGGAATAGGCTATTTATATCGGTGAAACCCTTTAATCTTTTGTCCCAAAAGAAAATTAGATTAATTTACGCCACGTGAAAATGGGATGAATACTGAGTCTCTTGGCAACAGTGCACTCAATGGGAACATATTTATTTACCGCTATCTATCCTGGCATCTTCCCCTAGCAAGCTTGAATCTGCTTACAAATTCTGCACTGGAAACCTTTTAGGTTTTACTATCGGGCCTACTAAATAAGTCTCATAATTTAGCCATTGATCTAGAAAGGCTATTTCAATGCAATATACAGTCTTCTTCTGTTTCCCCCCAGCTGATTCCTCTGTAGCAGTATTCCAGACCTGATATTTGGGATTGCTTTCAGCACATCAGTCTACACACGAGGGGGATTAGCACAGGCCTTTGATCGTCACAGTCGCAGCACGGTTAGCGGAGCATTGGTGGATGCTGTCGGGGGTGGGGCATTGCAAGAGGCAGCTCACTCATTCAGCTCTTGCTGCTGCCTGTTACCATTCAGCTGGAGAGAGGGAGAGAGACAGAGAGAGAGAGAGAGAGAGACAGAGAGAGAGACAGAGAGAGAGAGAGAGAGAGAGAGACAGAGAGAGAGAGAGAGAGAGAGAGAGAGAGAGAGAGAGAGAGAGAGAGAGAGAGAGAGAGAGAGAGAGAGAGACAGAGAGATACAGAGACAGAGAGAGAGAGGGAGAGGTTCCACAATCAGCACGCATTTCCACTCCATTGATCGACCAGTATGAATGGAGAGGCAGGTCACGTGACCTCTGCGACTGCAGCAGCAGCAGCAGCAGCGCTTGGAGCATGGCCCAGTGTCATTATGTAGCAATCAAGTTGCTGGTTTTCGGACAGGAAGCCTGCTCAGCTAGAGATAAGATGGCTTAACAGGAACTAGATCTAACCGGTTTTTTCGCCTGGCAGGGACTTTGAGGTACCGGTAGTGTGGGGAGGCAGGAGTAAGTGGATTCTTTTACACACCAAATTTGAGGAGAAGAAAGTGTAACCCTCTCTCTTTCCCAGACAAAAGACACCAGTTAAATATATTTTACCTCCTTTCTGACAAAAGCCTGAGAAAGAATGATTCACCTTTTTCTTTTCTAGCACTGTCCTAACACCTAAATGACGCACTGCTGTTTCTGTAAAAAGGACATACTTTATCATATTATTTTGCTGCAGGTAAATAAATCCGTCTGTCAAGAGATGAACAGTCTGAGCAGAGGGGTAAGTTGATGGCGGCACGCAGGTGTGAAAATAAAGATCACTCGAGCGGATATGTTTCAGAATCAGCCAGGGATGAGAAGTTCTGAGCATTACGAGTCCCATTTAAAATGGAGAGCATAATACATTAGATGCAAAAGTACCAGTGAGCGGCCGTATGTCGTGATTAGAGTGTGTTTGATTACAGAGGAATGAGAGAAAGGCCAATGCTCTGCACTTTCTCATTTGACACACGTTGTGTTCAATAAAACATGTGTTTTATGGATCGCGTGCCATTCACATCTAATATATACATTGGCCCAGTTTGTAATTGGAAATTACTTGTTTAGACATGAACCCCAGCCAATACGGAGCAACGTGGAGGCCACAAGGGGTTCCTCCAACCCATCCCATCTCCAATCTCCGCCTTAAACCCACTGCAGGCCAGACGGTACAGGACAGGAGTCTCGCAGCACCGAATGGAGAACAGACATGTCCCTCAGAAAAAAATGCCAGTCTACAGGCACACAGAGATCGCTGTTTTGCCGGTAACCAAGATCACCCCCGTGCCAACTTCGGCCCGCTCTACCCCAACTGGCACCGCCATTTGTCACTCCCAGTAACAGTGGGCAAACGAGTGAATGTGGCACCGTCTGTATTCGAAGTATCATTTAATGTCAAATCTCAGATTCCCTTTTTCCTTGTCCTTGTTTGTTAGTTCATTGTTTCACAAGAAATCAATTACATTTATACATGCACAAACGAATATTATCGCTACAAACTGGAGGTTTTAAAGAGTTTTACAGCCAACGATCAATTAACATATTGAAAATGTATTTTCCATAACTGCTTATCCAAATCAGGGTTTTGGTTCTCCAAATTCTAACCAAGCAGACACAGGACGTGAGGCAGAGTACACCCAGGAGGGGACGGCGGTCTATTGTTGGGCAAGACAAGAACAGACAGAAACAAAGCCACACACCCTTTTTGAAACCGGAGCCCCTGGAGCAAGCCCACACAAACCTACGCAAACCAGGGGGAAACTTGCTAATTCCAAGTCGGATGTAATCCAAGAGTAAGTTACATTGAGCCATCACTGCTAACCAGGCCAGCCTATTCAAATTCAATGAGTGCTATTCAGATACACATAGTTAGCTGTCATTGTGCCTGGTAAAATTATTTGTCGTTGTGCATATTAAAGGTATCAGGCGCAGACTCAGGTCTCTTGTCAATTTGTTGCGATTAAAATCAGAGAAATTGTTTAAAGCACTCATAAGAAAAACCATCTGCAATAAAAAAATGAGTATTTGAAAGGCAGGCGTCCAACATCTAAATATTATAAAGCACGGGCGTAATCTTTGATAATTTTTCATGATCGCCATCAATAGAAATCTGCTATTGCTCTGCTTTCCTTTAGATTCCAGCACACCCAGACAATATGTGACCCAATCCCCTATTGAATACCGAGGCCCCGGGGTGTGGAATTTTCGGAAGTGACTCACATCGGTTGTTCTTGATCACTATTGCTGGCATTTCTCTGCTACTTGGAGGGGGAGAGGGTCAGGATGAATTCAAGGGAACGGTTATTCACTGTGCCCCCGGCTTCCTTTGTTTCCAGCTCAGTATCACCATCCCTCGCAGGCTATTATTCACCTGGTGTGAAAAATGTATTTCAGTTATCCCAGCGGGAGCCCCCCCCCACAGAACCCTGACGCATCAGCCACCTCAAGAAATGCAGGCACCCGTCTAAATGCTTGACCGACGCTGAGTCGGTAAACGGGGGTTATGTCCTCCTGAATGACTCTCCGTTTGTAGCAAGGCTCCGTACATTTACATCTCGGTCTTTTTGATATGTGTCGCGAAGGAGGCTTCGTCACTGCTGATTACCTGGTCTTCCCGTTGTTATTACGGACCGAGAAGCTCTTCTTTTTATTGTTTAGTAATGACATTACCTTGTTTTCTTGTACTAAATTAGACTTACTGCTCACGTGTCTTAGGGAATATATGTTGCTGAAAATTTGATGCATTTGATGCTATACAGGGGAAAACTGCTTAATTATTTCTTTCAGAGATTTGCTGTGAAACCCTAGAGTATATCAAAATCTGAAAATATTTAGGTAAAGCTTTACTTCAACACACCTCTATGTAGCCGACACAACACCTTCATGAAGGCAACATAACATGATATTTAGAACCCTTTATAACTGTAATTCCAACTGAAACTACAGGCACATAAGTATTTACAGCGATTCAGAATATTTGCTGTAGCACTTGTTAAGACAATGCATCCCATGTGACAGAATGATTCCCCCAAAAATATTCAGAATTCTGGGGTGAAGTGACATAATGGTATATTGTTATAATATTATCTAGTATGACAGATATTTTCTTCTGACATCACAGGTGACATAAACCCACAATTAAAATGTGAAATATAATGGGATGGATGTTTAGTCATTTCACTGCTAATGCCAAGTGTCTAGTTGTGTAGAGGGCGTATGAAATTTCTAGGTGTGTTAGAGTAAAGTTTTAACAATATTTTTGACTGCTCTCAGCCAGTTCAGAAAGAGAAGGTATCCTGACCTTTCCTTGAGGAGTCTCCTTGGTAACAACGTGACAATGGGACCCGTTCGGACAGATCATCACAACACCAGCTCTGTGCAGCTCCTGGTGTGGCCTACACGCACCTGGACCACTGCCACCCACTTCTGGCCGGCCTCCAGACAAGCACCAGACCACTTCAGCTCATTCCGAATGCAGCTGCTCGCCTGGTATTCAGCACCAGAAATGATGCAGCTCACAGCAGGTTCGACACCTTCTGTGCTGGCAGTCCAGGCAGCCAAGGGCACAGCTCATCCTTGTCTGCAAACCTTGACACGACCCCGCACTCCTGTCGTACATCCTGCCAGACCCTCTTCACTCAACAGCCTCTGGCCATCTGGTGCGCCTCCCCCCAATCCCCACCCCACCCCACCACGGAACGGTTCTCTATCCTGCCTCTTCAGTGGTTGATCGAGTTACCTGAAACAATCAACACCTCTGGACCAATTCAGATGCAGGTTAAGAATCCAGACTGCTCTTGGAACCCCACAATGCAGATGCTCCTGTCGAAAGGCGTTGAAATGCACAGATCAAATAGCAGTCGTCGATCTTCATGTTTTCATTCCACTTCTGCTACTTGATTGACAGGTTTGTACAGGTGCTGTTGATTTCCACCAGATACATGATGACACATTGGCCTAGTAAGCCATTCATGATAACAGAATAACAGGACAGAATAACAGTCTGCATTGTTCAATTTTTTTTTTTTAGTATTGCACCGGACATCGTTGTAAAATTATTTATTCAAATTATTATTTATTACATCGAGTAAATTACTCATGTGTTATTGTAAAAAAATAAAGAAAATCTCTCAGAAAGAATGAAGGAATGAACCGTGCATGGTAAATGGATGTGATACCGGCTCGCATCAAACGGTACCAACTTTTTCCATTACTTAAACCCATAATCTCTTCATTCTGAAACGTCCCCTTTCTGAGGCTGAGGCATGTGAGATCTCTTCCCAAGACTGGTATCTATCTTGTGTGCAGGACATGTTTGATTGGCGAATGCCCCTTGACCTTCCTGAGCCTCCCCACCGGTGTGGCCCGCTGGATCTGGACTGCGATAAGCACACAGTAAAAACTGCGCATCCAAATTTCATTAGGTGCCTTTTTATTCCTCGGGGGCCGGATGCGATGTTTCCTTGGCTACGGCAGGAGCGCGAGGGAAGTTGCGCTGACGTAAGCTCGGAGGAGAGCGGGATTTGTCCTGGAAATGAAAATGGAACTCTGCCATCCTGCAATTTGTTTTACTGCTTAGTTTTCTTTCTCTGTCAGAAATTACACGGTGACCTATGCCGCCCCCTGTTGGCTGTCACAGGTTTGTGTTGGTGGCAGTGTGAACCAGTTGCTTTATATTTGTACAGAAGAGGTAGAAATGTATTTGTCGATGAAAATACATTTAGTTTTTATCACATTACATTGGATGTTTAGATGTTTGAGCTATTTTGGGAACAGCGCAGTAACCTGGAATGATAAGTCTCACCGAGTTTTTTGTTCTTAGAAAATAATTCACTTTCAGCTCTACCAGAACACATGCTAAGGTTCAGATATTACACTCAAAAGCTTGAAATGAGATGCAACTCTAATTAAATGGTTATGAGTCAGTTAAACATGCTTTGACTTACAAATCCTTTTGTTCAACAAGAAACTGAAAGGAATTCCCTGTTTCGGCTGAAAGAACATGTTGGATCTAGAGAACTGATCTGAATGTTGAGAAACGGTCTTGTGGAAACTCTGTGTTGAGACACAGGACATCCTCTACATTCTATTCATGGACTGAGAGATTTCATACAGTCTTTACAGGTTTTCTCCTTCTTGTCTGCCATCATACAGCCAGAAAGGAATTCCAGAGGGTTTTATTTATTTTTTGGTCTCAAGACTGAGTACAATTGTTGTGAACAAGTTACCGTGACCAGCTACAAAAAACCCCCCCAAAAAAACTATTGTATCATTATACTTATTACATGAATCAAAGTGAAACGGATCTCTCGCACTCTCTTTCTCACTAATACATGCAAGTTCAGCAGGCTTTGCATTTCCACATAAAAATGTTGATTTGTTGAACTGGGATGTTTGTTTCAAACAAAATAGTTTTGCATTCGAGCATGTGAATACAGATGTGAATATTTACCGTTTTGCTAACAAACAACAAATGCAATCTAATAATGTCTAGATGAAGGATCAGGGAAAGAGGAGGACAAAAGGAAATTAAACCGGAGCAGATCCAGACCCGGCCAATTAGGACGTCCGGGTCGGATGCTGGCAGAGCTGTTAGCGAGATGTGGCTAGCACGCTCCGCTCCGTGTAGTCACGCATGGCTGGCTGCTAAGCCGCCTTCTCGCCCACGTCCAAGCGCAGCCAAAAACCAGCAGTCAGGACCGGAACTCGCAGCCTGAACTTACTTAAACCCCCCCCCCCACAGCTAAATCAGTGGCAATCTTTGTCTGTTGACAGAGACAGGGTAATGGTTACTTAAAAAAAAAAAAAAAAGGTCCCGGATGTTACTCAGAGAAGAAGAGGAGTAATACATAATTAACGTTTTCTGTCAGCGAACGCACAGGCCATAATAAGCAGGTGTGGCTTGAAGCACTTGGGGCAGTGAGAAAACATCAAGTCACTAACACCTACTCAGAAACTCGGCAGAAGTTACTCCGCAATGCGCTAGATATACCAACAATGGGTGTTCAGGTGTTCAAATAACCATTCAAAATAACAATTTATAAACCGGCCATAGCCATATTTTTCTTTAATATACAAAGAAGTGATATCAAAATATCTAGCTCTTTCCTCAGGGTGGAGGGGTTTTGATAGATCCTAAATGGAGAACAGGGCCATAGCGATGGGTCGAGTTCACTGACCGCCAGTCTACCTGGTCCCCCGTTAAATAAAAGGGATCCGTACACAGATGTGAAAGTGGAAAACAACAATCATAGGCCTCCTATAGGGGAAGGGCTACTGCTTCCTATCTAACAATCACAACTTGGGGGCGTTCACCTCACCGTCTTGGGTTCAAACTCAAAAACAGGAGCCAAACCCTCTCCACCCGTTGGAGTGGAGTGTTGAGTGCCTTTTCACGCTGGTCCTTACGGTAGCTCTGGAGTTATGCTGTCGCACGGCTGTATTCTGCTCAGATAGAATTGCAGCTCACCCTGGGACCGTAACCGGCAATTAATGATTTATGTCCTTAATAGAATCCCCCAGAAATACATGAACAGATACTTCATTTTTAACAATGTCTTCATTAATCACTGTGGGCTCACAATTAATTTGATACTTAGTTAAGCAGTAATCTACAGCTCGGAAATTCACGTTGGGGAAAAAATAAATAGCTACTGTACTAAGACATAGCCAATTGTTTTATTTTCACACTTTGCATTTTTCAACGTATTTGATTACAGAAATTAACCTATTTTAATAATATAATTGAACAATAAACCGCATTTAATTCAAACATGAGGCGTAGTATCAAAATTAATGTTTTCATCAACCATGTCAATCAACCAAGAACCTGAGATCAAGTTTCCTAGCTGAACTATCTTCATATGTTTACCAATAAACCGTAAGACAGAATGCACAAATAATGCTAAACAAAATAGAAAAATCCGAGGGAAGGCGCGTTAGAAGAGAACACCACAAACCGACAGCAAAGATTGGGTCAGAGCGCTTTTGCATCCCACATCTGTTTCAGAAAACACTACTCTGGTGTATTCCAAAGCATTTGCATTTAATGAGAGGAACTCACTCACGAAGGCAGAATTCCTGGCATTCCATATTCCGGCTTTGTGTTCCTGCGTGCTCATGAATGGAATCATTTGTGTCCACACTGTGTCAAACGCACAGGCCAACAAATGAAATAGAAGAAGGAAGACTTGCTGAAGAAAATCCTCTTTTTGCTCATGAGATAATTCAATGACTTGGGTTGATTTTATGAGCACGGTAAACACGGTGCCTCTTTTGTTCCTTGTAAACAAATTTTAAACAATAATATAATCAAAATATGTAATTGAATCGCGCAGTTAAATAAAATGTTAAAAGAACAAGAAGAAAGACCATAGAAATACATTTGCATTTACCTGATTTTGTTTTACCGTAACTCAGTGGCCTTAGATAAACATGTGCCTTTAAATTGTAGAGTGTCTTGGAAGCTGTTCTCATTCCTGCACATTATTGAGTGTAGGTTAACACTAGTTTCCTTAGCTGGAAGTGGCCAATGTGGAAAGCTCATCTGACAGAAAGTGTTTTTGGAAGGATTTTAAAGCATACCTTATATCCACCAATACGTTTAGATAAACTTATTAATGTGGTTTGTTATCCAGGTTCCGCTGGCTGTCCAAACATGGCAATTTGAATATAACCATCTTTGTGTGAAAGCATTGTAGAACAAAAATATATATTTTGGTTGCCCACACTTGTATACAGAGTGAACCTTTTGATCAAATCTATATATATTATATCTATAAATTTTTTTTGTTTTTTTTTTCGTTTTTTGATAGAACACTAATTAATGCAACACTGCTGTCTGCAGTGAATTCTGGCTCTTCACCAGCATAAAATATATTGTCAGCAGGCAGAGTTTACATGCGTAAGTTTGGTTCAACGTCTGCGTCGATCCAATTCACTAAATAAGGCCACTACAGCCCATTAGCGGGCTAAAATTAGAAAATCCCATCTCGATCATATGGAGGTCAGTGGATGTGCACGGAATGAATAGGTCGCTACTCATTGACATTCTGAGGCTAGGTTCACCAGTTTATGGGTGCATGTCATTGAGACATCGGTCATTTCTAGAACATTTAGGCATAGGATGCAGCGCCTGGACGGTGCTGCTCACGCGTGCCAACCCCGGTGTTTGTTATTTCACGCTGGAAACAGGTATTGATTCACAGCTAATCAGACATCCGGTTCGGCACGTTTAAATGCTAAAGCTCCGCCAGCTAAATCCCCCACTGCAACAAGGATAGCTACACTGCCAGGTCCCGACCTGCTTCCAGAAACATACTCTCAGGTCAGGTCAAGAGGAGGATTTGTCTATGCTGTGTCTGTATTGGCCACTCCTAAACATTGCACGGGCCGTTACCGATCACAGGGACACAAACAGAACTTTTGTCTGTGTTATTTTAAGCGGCGGAGAACGGAGAGAGAAGAAAGAAAACAAGGGTATCGGGAGCCTGCCTTTGGTTCTCTGCAAACACTCTAAGCACCTTTTTATTGATCTGAGCGTGCACTTTAGGAGCACAGAAATTCACTTGGGCCTCTATCTGACGTCTAAATGCTTTCTAGGATTCCAAAGTAATCGGGGAGTATTGATTACATTGGTTTTTATCCCATAATAAGGCAGTTTATTGCTGCCTGGTGACTGACTCCCATTGCCGAAAAAGTCAAGTTTCATTTCTCATTGGCGTAATGAGCTCAGGAAGGATAGCCTGTGAGGAACCCTTGATCGATACGCTGTCAGGCTTACATCATTGTTTTGTCACTGTAATCCATAGTGAGGCTTGGCGTTTCGACAGCAGCAGCAACAAGAAACCAGAGCTCTCTTAAATCATTGATGTCTGTCTTAGAGGAATTGCACAATTTCCGTGCAAGCCATTTTCAGAACCTCACTAATTATTTTTTTTGGGAGCAATTATATGGTGGTACACACAGCCAGTTGTTTTTAGAACCCTAAGCAAATACTCAACCACTTTGGCAGCACCCTGTATTTACCCAAATTTTTCAGATGGCGGATTCAGATTCAGAGCACTTAGTAGCACCCGTTCTTATAATAAAGAATGCACATCAGAAACACGGGTTACAGGTTAAAATTCAGGTGTAAATCATTGCATATACACAACAAATGAGTCCTCCTAATTTCGATTCTTAGAGTCTCCTCTGGCCAGCTCTCAGTGGGGAAGCCCAATGAATGTGAAAGTAATCCACAATCACCAAAAGTGCAATTTTTTTTACATTAAACTACTAGCAAAATCAACAAAGGGAAATTGGTTTCCAGAAGAGAGGTGTATTTGTTGGCATATTTGTAATAAAGGTAATCAAATAGCATGCTGTACAGGACAGTGAGCCTGGATATAATAAAAAAACTAGTGCTTCACAAAGGCCTATCGATGGAAGCAAAAAAACTGATCGTAGCACATTGCTATCGTGGACTAATGCTGGTTTCAGATAAGCAGTAATCAAATTTGTGTGACCCTGGGACTAATGTACTAAGCACGGCAATGGTGTGACCTAATGGTATGATGAATTTTTGATGACAGTATGTTTTCCAATCAGCAAAATGTATAAAGCTATGTCAATCCAGTGAGCCACCTTTGGCCGCTGTAATCTGTGGCAGCAAAATGTGCTGTTTGCATGTTCCTGTCCGCTTCCAACATCAGTTTCATCTACCGTGTTGCCACAAACGGCTCCACTGACTCGCGACAGCCTTTCCTGGAGCAGTGTAGTGATTATCAATAATGTCACTTTGCATTCCAGTGCAGACAAGGGCATTTGCAGTATTGAGGCATAATTTCAACCACGTGTTACTTTGTTGATGATCGGTACAACTAATAATTAGTATTGATCAATGAAATGATATGGCCATTTTTAGAGAATCGATTGGGAGAGTTCTGCATTTCATATGTTAACATTATATTATGCACTTGGGGCCAGATTTTGCAATTCAGTTTAGCTTTGAGAGAAGTTGTTTTGAATGGATCAAAGTAATTGTGAAAAATTTTCAATTTGTGTGCCATTGAACCACCGTGTAGCCAACTGGCTCCATATTAATTTGGCAGGTAGATATCATAATCCTCTATAACTCTGCCAAGTTTGATGAGCTTTTGTCAAACGAGCCGCGTTTTATGAAGTGAGTACATGACAGAAGGAGAAACAAATTAAATGATTGGTTTTCAACCAGTTCCTGTTTTTCAACTTTAACTTTTTAGCGAATATGAAGAGTTTAAATAACACAGCAGACAAGAGGCCTGTGAACCCCGTAGACTGGAATGTTGGACCAACATTTATGAAGGGAAGAAACAAGATACTCAGAAAAAACTGAAAACACAATTAAATACTAATTTTATTAAACGTGATTAGCGGGTTGTCAAAGTGTCAAACTGCTCCCAGTCTAAATTCAGAATTTTCTTTTTTTTGTCCCAAGTTATGTTGCATCAAGTTTACAAGCCATCCGGTAATAGTTGTTACTGTTTTCTCCCCAGATAATGCTTATTTCATGGGTGGGTACAGATTCTAGTCCATAGCTGAAACAAGGGAAGGGTGCATTTGTGAAAAGTGTTTGTGTGTGTGTGTGTGTGTGTGTGTGTGTGTGTGTGTGTGTGTGTGTGTGTGTGTGTGTGTGTGTGTGTGT
>JAOVYW010074108.1:0-18825 GCA_025775045.1 Hiodon tergisus
GGGCCGCGACGAGGGCCTCGAATTCCAGCCACTGCTCCTCGGGGACGTCCAGGAGGACCTGGCGAGCGTCGCCCTCCGGTGACATGGCTAGTTGACTCGCCCGCTCCTCCAAGGTCCACTCCCCAGCCAGGCGGAACTGGGCCAGATAGGTTTCCCAGCTCCCGGATCCGTCTAAGCGCGGCAGCCGAATTTTCGCGCCCCCCAGCGGTCGCTGGTGTTGGCTCCGGCGCCGCAGCTCCTCTGGGGTCCCGGGGCCTGGTGCTGCCCCCTGCCTGCGCCGCTGGTCTTCCCCAGGCGCCGTCGCCCGTCCTCACCTGTCCGGGGGCAGTGCTCCTCCTGCAGGCTGAGAGAGGTAGTGCGCTTTTTGAGCTCCTCCAGCTTTACCTGCAGCTCCCTCTTCTTCCTCAAGGTGGTGTCTTCCTGGTCCATAGTTCGGTCCATGCATCCCACCCTGACACAAATGTAGCATTTTAAAAGAGAGCTATTTCTCTTCGTGGTTTCAAGCACGAGACCAACTCCGTTTACAGGAATGAATGCTCTTTATTTTGCACATGCGCTTACAACTACCTTTAGAAAGGCGGAACTGGCAGTGCAAAGAACTGGAGAACACACGATAACACACGGAAAGCCCTCACTCGCTCTTACAAACATGCCCGCGGTGAGGGAACTGAACTTTAACCAAACATTCACATTACAGACTAACAGAACCAACGAATTAAACAAGCGAACAATACAAATGAACAACACAGTATTTACATGTTATTTTGGCTGCTAAAGTCCGGGAAGTGAGGCTTCCCGGCAGCCCCCGCGGGAATGGCTAAGGGGAGAAGGAGGGGAGAAGCGCACCTAGCCATCCCCGCTACATTAATGAAAATTAAAAAAAACTTGTTGTTTACAAAACGGGAGACCAAATATTTCACATTGCCTGCATATGAATTCATCTTGCATCCCCCCATTTGTCTTCTTGTTTTTCTTTCAAAATAGTTGCCTCTATTGCCGCCGCTCACAGGACAGGAGGTCTAATATATGTGGTGGATTTAAGGGTTTATAAATACTGTAGAGGGGATGGCTAGGTGCGCTTTCCCCTACCAATGGGAAATAGCTATCCCCGCGGGGCTGCCGGGAAGCCTCACTTCACGGACTTCACGAAACCTGTAAATAGTCTGTTTTAAGTGCCGGTTGTGTTTGGCGAAAATGTTGAGTTGTTTGTCTTTGTCCAACCTATTTGTATGATGTTCTGTTCCCTCACCGCAATCGTGATTGTTATGGCGCGTGAGGGCTTTCGTGTGTTTCTGTGAACCAGTTAGTTTTTGTGCACTGCCAGTTCCGCCTTTGTCAAGGCCGTCGTAAGCGCATGTGCGAAATAAAGAGCATTTCTGTGAAACGGAGTCGGTCTCTTGTTTAAAACCAGCAGAGTAGCTCTCCTTTAAAACGCTACAATACATAAATATGTAGAAAATGAAATATATATAATAATTGATATATTTCGTTATTTACTTATATATTCATTTATTTCGTTTTTAATTTAATTATTTATTAATTTCAATTTGGCACAAGCCTTTCGCCAAGTATTTCGAGCTAATATCAATAAGTGTGACAGTAAGTTAACCGGTGATCTACTAACTTTACCTGGTGTGCAGACAGGGCGTCAACTACAACGTCGTTGTTGAACAGTTTCAATGCTGAGAATAGAAATACAAATGTATGCATTATTGAGTTATAGTAATTTTATCCTATAAAAGATCAGAGAGCTTATAATTCAAATTGAATGTGGGTCGGTAAATGATGACTTTATTTTGTATCGAGCAGATTGGCAGTTGGAAAGAATAAGGCAGATATTGCATGTACTGATGAAAATGCCATAACCAGGGATGGGCAAAGATACATCAAAATGTATTTTAAAATAAGATACCAAATACAGCAGCCACACCATGTATCAAAATAAACTACTGTATTTTTGTATTTTAAAAATACTAAAAATACTTTTACAAGGGATCATAAAATCACTTTGCAAACCTTCCATATATCGGCCTATTTGATCAATCCCTTCACCAGTACACTGACTCAGTTGATTAAGTAGACTGTTTGAGAGCAACAGCTTTCCCATGCCTAACGAGTCATGCGATAAATCATATGCAACCAGTTAACAGATCAAATATTCACAAATCCCTGTGATCACCCAGATGAAGGTTAGTTTTAAAGTAACCAAAAGTTTAATGTTTAACTAACAGTTTGCTAATGACTCATAATTATATCCTAATTTAGTTACTTGGTGTTTGGTAATGAAGGGCCATCAGCAACACTGACTCAATGACAAACAAGTCCTTCATAAGAAGACAACTGATAGCACCTTTATTCATAGTAACTAGTTTCTAAGTAATTCATCATTGATTGTTAATCATAAATATAATAATAAATTATGTGTCTTGCAGTCATTCAATGGTATGCAAAATCATGATCCTACTAAACAGCTACTTTAATTAGGGTACAATCATTTAGCAATCAATTATTTATTTATCAATCATAAATTCATTGAGAGCCTGATATAAACCTTTTCATGACCATTTTTGTCTTGTTTTGAGTAGCTTCTTCTCTTTGTCTGCCTTTCTCTCACTCATGTCTCTCCTAATGTTGTACAACACTGAAACGCTTTATTTTATTTTAATTATAACTGACGAAAACTTAACATGGGCTGAAAGTAGCAAGCTAACGTTAACTGTGAGGGTCAAATAGTTAGCGTAAATTTGAAACGATTTAGCTTAGGTTACTAAGATGAACCCCAAAACTTAACACGAACTGTTAAAAAGTGATGGAAAGCTGGCAACCTACACCTTTCTCACCTTGACCTTCTTCTGGTATTGGTCAATTTTCTGTTCTGATTTCAACAAGTCTGGGCAATTACTGAGTAGGCACCAATCAGTGGCAGCATTTTTATGATGTCATCGTGTAGACTTCTCACGAAGTATTTTACAGTATTTTTGAACTACAAAATACAAAACACAGTATTTTGATACAAAATATCAAGCCATTTTCATCAACCCTATCAAATACAAATAACAAAACTATTTAGTATTTGAAATACGTATTTCAAATACATGTATCATAAATACTGCCCATCCCTGGCCATAACTAAGTTGCAGATAGTTCGCCATCAAATTCTACGCAGTACCAATGACGACTGTATAGCAGAAGAGTTCACAGCGGTAGGCCAAACTGGGACGGGAAAATCTGGACGTACCCAGGGAGTTGATCATTCGGTATCTTTAATTAAACCTTACGGTTCGTGACATTCCTAGTATTGGAAATGTTTCAGCGAGAACAGTTAGAAGACGAATGGAACATTACGACATAAGGTAAGTAAAGTGATTGTTCAAAATTTTACTCTCACTATTAAGTGCTCTCTGGTACCATGTGGCGAAGGGCGATATACCAAATAAAAGTATATTGAATGATTGATCTGCTCCTAATTGAACTGCCCCTTAATCACTGCATTTTGTACTTGGCCTTAGTTAAACTTGCTTTTATTTTGGACTGAAGTGATTGTATATGGTTCCTGCTCATATTGTACCGTGGCACTATGTATTTTTTGTGACAATTAAGTCGTATCTGCCATTAAATAAATAATAATGTCACATACATATATATACATTTATATTGAAGACATCAAAACTATGAAGGAACACATATGGAATTATGTAGTAAACCAAAAAGTGTTAAACAAACCAGAATATGTTTTATATTTTAGATTCTTCAAAGTAGCCACCTTTTGCTTTGGTGACAGCTTTGCACACTCTTGGCATTCTCTCATATATATATATATATATATATATATAGTGTGTATAACATTATTCTTTATTTAATACATAAATAATACATTAAATAAATACTTTTTAAAATTATTTCGAATTGTATTTATTTATTTTAAAATTTTGGCACAAATTATCCTCCATATGTTCGGACCTCCCAGGTTAATGTCCAATGGGCGCCATTAAACAATGTGTCGTTGTTTAAAAGTTCTAAAGATATATTTTCTGGAAATTACTTGTTTACATCTTTCTCTGAAGTCACAAGCATTTCATGTAACTCAATGTTTCTCTCGAATTTCAAAGTATACGTTAAAATAGGGGTTGTCCACTGACCTTCTGGTAGGCAGGATAATTCTAAGAAAAGGGGAGCAAAGCAGATTCTTCAGGTGAAGGAGAAACGCACCTAGCCACTAGTGCAGCAGCAGCAGAGTTCAAAAGGCTCCAAACGTTCACTTTCCCACACCCTTTTATTTATTTTTCTAGGATATTTAGGTGATTTTGAAGAACTAATCTACAATTGCTTTACAATACCATTCGTCAGACCATGAACTCGCAAGTGTCCAATCCTTGTCTATTAAATGAATGAAAGCTCAATATATGTCTAGGTTAATTTCGGTAACTTTAAGAATGCGTTAATGGCCGTTGCACATGTGCTATATTGCGTTTTTAAAAGATGTTGAAGAAAGGAAATATTAGTCATGTGACCAAATTTATGTTAATTTATGTTATTGGTTTATTTAGCCTCCCTTTAAAAGAGAATTTCTATATGGGTTTATGGTATTGACATTTGGCCATAGAGGTTTAATGAAAATGCTACGATAAACCAAAAACAATTCAATCAGCAGCAGTGGACAAAAAAAGCTAGTGAGAGAGCGGACAAAAGAGAATAGCAAGAATTGTGCAAACTGATAGGCAGGACACAAACAGGCAAACAGCCGCACAGTGCAACAGGGGTTTCCAGAATGGCAATCCACCTCGGACCACGACATTTGCCGATTCTTGTAATGGATGGACTATACAACGGGTTTAGTTCCTTTTAGCTAAAGATAACAAGAAGCTGTTCCAGTGTGCATGCAATCACCAACCCTGGATAGTTGAGGAGTGAAAAAACGAATCCTGATTCATGTAGCGTAGTTTCTTTGGTGTGGCAGCCCCTTGACCAATCCTGCCTGGTGTTAACTGTACAGGCTGGTGGCGATGGTGTATTAGTGTGGGTAATGTTTTCATGTCACACGTAAGGTCCCTTGAAACCATGATTTTTGTTTAAACCCAATTATAAATTCTTTTGTACTGGTATGTTCTGCTGAAACTGCAGTCCCATCCATGTTTGGTCCGTGCAAAGTAGCGTTAACTTGAAAAGAAAAAACCTACTTTGAACGGACATGATTTATGAATTGCTTGCCTTTAACAATATGCATAGGCAATAAAATACAAATGAGGAAACTGTTCTTGTTTTAGGATTTGTTGGATTGTGGAAAGCAGTTCCTTTTTGATGTACCATGACACCACTCCATGGATCACAAACTTCTTGAACCGTCCTTAATCTGTTCATTTTAGTAATTTTTTACACTGTTACTTTGGTGAAAGGGAGCCATTGTTCTATAATTCAATTGTTCATTCTTGAAATTTAACTGCGTAAAAACTGTATATCGACCATTTTGTCTGAGTATTTACCATTATGCGCAATCAAAAATGGATTGTTACGCTGAAAGTCGACTCCACCCTCACAGAATGGTGTTTATGTTTTTATTCCAAAATATTTAGGAAATTGGGAACGGACATGATGACAGTGATAAACTTGAGTGTTATTCCTGTTATCACTGCACCATTACAGGTCTTTGTTGCTTTACAGTGGCACATTGCCTCTCCCATCATCATCACTGAAGGCTTTGTTGTCAAGACTGGAGCTTTACAAGCTTGAATGCACAAATCTGTTTGGCAGATTCCCTGATCCTAATGGACTACATAGCATAGTACTTTTTAAGGAAAAGTACTTTTGCTACAATCAGAAAATGACACACAGAACAGACACATTAGAAGTAGCATAGCAGTAAAACAGCATAAACAGGTACCCAGTGCTTTTATTGACGATAGTTGAATTACCATAGCCTATAACGTGTACAGCACAAATAGGTATCAATAGATATTAACATAGAACTGAATTAAATATTTATTTCAGTTATATTATAGATCTTCAATCTTCCAGCATACATATGGCAAAGTATTTAGTTGCTGGTATTCATATTACTGGAGTACCTATGCATGGGACAAGTTGTAAATATAATATGCTTCACACCCAACACATACACATGTACTGACACACATGGACATACACACAGCCTTGCTCCCCAACAAATAAACACATGGAAAGTCACACATCTTTACTTAAATACATAAACCCATGGATATTCACGCATAACCTTACTCCAACACTCTAAGGCTGTCATTTTGTATACCTGTTACGTTGCATAAACACCACTGGATTGTAACATGGATGACATTTTTTCAATATCAACTACAGTGCTGAAATCCAAAGGACATCCATAGGGCACAAAAAACAAGGCTTTGTATTTTATAATAATTTAATCTATTGGCATGTGCCAATATATCAAATTCAGTGCAACCAAAATAAATTAAGGACACATTTACATCATTTTAGGTAGTAACTGTTGATCTTGAGTACATATTAATATTATATCCTATATACTTATTATTACTTATTGAAGTGTTATATTGTATTGCACATGTAAACAACTGCTTGGTTTTAAATGCAGGTCCTCCTTTTGAAACGGAAATCACCAAAAGCACCAAAAATCTGAGATTACATAATTTAAAAATGTTTTATATACAGGTTGATAGATGTTTTATCGTTCCTGGTATTTTTTGATAATAAGTATCTTGTGAGGTAAACAGTAGTTTTGACACCAAACGCCAAAGTGACAGGGTGCTGTTTGGAGCTGCGGTTCTGCTTTAAACTGGATTTTCAGAACATACTGTTCTGACTGACACTGATCCAGATTTTTCTTGGCCACTCGGGATGATCAGTCACATAGTCGTGAATGTGATTTTCACAGCCCTCCCTCAGGAGAAATACCCCCACCTCTCAAGTGATTACAGTAATCCCACGCCTTCATCTCTATGCCAAAGTGACTCAACACATGTATCTCATCTTTGAAAAATGTAAACTGTCTGGATCTACAGAACTTCACTATTTCACTAATGCACTATTAGTACAGCAACTGTTAGTGAATACTGTGCAATTTGGTGGCCTCCCTGGTTATTGTGAATGGAAGGTCAGCGGGTAAGTCTTAGTGATGAGGCCCATCCAGCAAGTTCACTGTAAATCAGGCACCAAAGTCCATTTCAAAGCTACTTCTACATTTATAAAACACATGTGGTAGATACCCCTCAGTACTGATTGTTAGTTAATTAGAGAGTTTGAGTAATTACAGTAAAGAGACAAGAGCGATATAAAGATGAGAATTGTTTTTAAAAATCTGATCAAACATACTGCTGAGACAGCCAATGACAGGACATGATCCCAGACAGACCAACCACAGAGTGAAAGGACTAGACTCAGAAAGACAGAACACTGATTGGGAGGAAGAAAACATATTGCACCTCTCTACTGATCCAGAGACAGACATGTTGCCTGGGACATCAAATATACAAATGGAGAGGTAAAAAACTTGTTTGGTGTTATTACAGAAAAGTCTGGCCAGCCTGCTTGGTTAAGGGATAACCTTCTATTAAATGTTTAGCATGCAGTATCAGGTAAAATTCTAAGAAAGTTAGTTGGTTGTTATTTCCACACGCCAGCATTCTACAGCATTTACAACATTGTTTTTCATGACCTGCATAATTTAGATATGTGCGCTGGAGACTTGGAAGATATAGGAAACTACGTGTAAGCAAAGACTCGGAAGAAGACCGGATTAATACCACCTATTAGAAACACAAAACAGATGATTGTCGTTACTTATTTATTTAAAAAACAACTTTTAGGAGCGGATACATATTTAAAATGTTTTCTCACGAGTTCCTTGTCTCCCTTAGTGACCTACCGTATCTCGCGAACGCATAAAAGGAATTTCTCAACTGCCAGTTGATAAAGAAGATGATCAACATGACCAGAAAAAACAACGCCACGAAAATGACAACGTATGTGACCAAGTCCGGGCCACCTAGCTCCACTTCCGGCAAACCTGTAGGTTTGAGAATCGGTGTGACAATGAAAGGCGCATAGGAATTTAACGGAGAGTTTGTCTGAGTCAATAGATCAGAACCCGAGGTTACTGTGGAATTTAACATCTGACTTGGCATCCTTCCAGTCTGTTATGTTCAACTGAAAGAAAACAGGGAATACACAAGCATTTTAGACATCTTTAGCTGAATTTCAAATTAAATATTTACTATTACATTCCTTTATATGCACACAGAAATCAAATCCCATTCCACGCGCACGCATATATACACAAATCGCGCACATCAGTATATTAGATTTTTTCAAAGTTTACAGACTTCAAATGTGTTGTTGAAGCTCACTGAAAGATTAAGAAGTAAAATCGAATTTCCTTTGAGTACATACAGCTTTCATTTATGTACAGACCCGGTACAAAATGTTGTTCCTAAAATTATGGCTTACATTTTTACATCACCTTAGCCTTTCGATGTTCAGCGCCAACTTGAATAAAAACGGCATCTGTCCCGGAGATAAACCGAGGGTCAACTTAATTGTTTTAAGAGATGTTGGTTTCTTACAAGAACAATATATTTTCATTGAATATTACAGCAAATAATAACTTAATATTAGGCGTTATATGATTTACCTCACTTTTAAGTCGTCATTCCATCAACGTAATCAACGCAAATATCTACATTTCTGTCTTCCGCGGTCATTAAATAATTTCAAAGCTTTTGTCTAGTGTCACTTGACATAACATATAAGGTGACCTAAACGTGCTGCTACGAGTGAATGTATTTAATATGGACAGAGAATAAATTGAAAAGAAAAGGGGCACGTCGCCAATATTGTCATACTCGCCTTCGTTTTGTCCCTCCACTGAAAGTGAATGTCCAGCGAGACGAGAGTCGACCCGTCTCACTCTCACGCTTGTTTTAGTGAGAATGGTGCGTAGCAACGAAATATTTCCAGCTCTTTGAAAATATATTACACCCCTGCATTTGGTGTTTTCATTTCGCCGAGAAAAAATACAAACATAAAATGAAAAAAGATAATATTCAATAAATAACAAAATGGTTATAAGGAAAAGTAAAGCCTATTCTGGGCAAATTTACGAGGCAATTAACAGCACTTTAAAATGGTTCTTCATAAAACCAAGAGACGATTTTGGTACAATGCCGAATATTTCCCGGAGATAAACAATCTTTATTTAGCTTTGATCCTAACGGCTTAAGGGACATACGAAGCAAGTCGCCGTGTGATTGACTTGTAAATGGAAAACCCTTTTTGGCTAAGATTTGATTGTAGACTGTAGTGTTGCTCTCAGCAACCGCTGGTGTGAATTCTAGTTAGGCTACATACCGCGTTAAATCAGTCCTAGTTTTCGGACGCACTGCTTAAGAAGATTTCCCTCAATTAATTAAGTTTTATTGAACTATTAATTAAATTTAAACTGAACGTGGATGTGTTTTATTACAATATTAAACTCTAAACAAACAAAGCAATTAGTAGAAAGCTCCCTCTGTTGAAAATATAGTTTTGAGACGGAGGAAATTCCACACCTTTTTCACAACTACGTGATTATGTTTTGAGTGTAAAGAATTGGAGCCGCGTAGTAGGGTAGCACTTCCTCTCCCCGCCGCCCTAACCTGTCTGCATCGACGCTGTGGTGTTCCATGCAGTATATATCGCACTTAGCTGGTGTGAACAGCCAGATCGTTAAGGTCGATCGCAGACTCCATGGTGCAGGGTGCTATCGAATAGTGGTTAAACGAAAGCAGGAAGGGCCAAAACAAGTCGGAAAGGTGTGTGAGGATACTGGTTAAGTGTAACGTGGCTACCGTGGCAGTAAATCTGTAACTGGGAGTCTTTCGTATCTTCTGGCCACCCAGTCTCGCCAATGAAGGTGAGATGAACTAACACGAAAATCTCACTAAGATATGATATTTACATGGTTGACAGACAGAAGTTTTTCGGGTTGTGCTTGCAGTTATGTCTTTAAACGCACCCCCGTGGTTGTTTGTTAAGTGTGTCGGTCACAGCTTGACTTTTGAAATCTACAGTTTGTGATAGTGTACTGTAACCAAAACGGTCCTTTTTGATAAAATTACTGAGTACAGTCTGTTAACTGTTTTATTATTCTACTACTTACTTATTCTAATGCTTATTTTTAGTGACATACTGGTATACACACACGGAAAGTTTTTTCTGGATAAAAATATTTTTTGGATTACTGATTGTATGTCTGACGTTGTGGTATCAGCAGGACCCTGTTAAGCCAATGGGCTACATGGGCTAAAGCCTAGGGCCCCGCCGTCCCCGTAAAGTCAAACTGATTTTTTTTTTAAAGCATGAACTAAACTAAACAATTTGCCTTTTTAAAAATGATGTGTCTTTTTGGCATACCGTAGTTATTTGACGCAATAAAAAAATTATTATGCTAGCCATACCCCCTGGCGTTCAACTAAAATAAACTAAACTAATAGCTAGCGGTAAACATGTCCGGAAATACTCTAACAAGCTAAAACAGATGAGGTTATAAATAGTACACCAAAACTAATTAAATTCTTTAAAAGTCAGTGTCAGAAGAATGAAAGTGAAGAATAGCCACATGAGTCAGAGGAGCAAGCAGAGAACGCGAGTCGGTTAGCGCTGAGTGCACAGCAGCAGATAAGAAAAATGAGAGCAAACCATTGAACTGCGAACTTAAGGCGGTAGAAACTTACGAAACAGATAATGCTAGTTCTGATACGGCATGTTGGGGTTCGATAACTGAGGAGGTGAGATCACACTGGGTGAACTTATTTGCCAGAATAAAGACTGTAATTTTTTCCGCCTCAGAGAGGCAAGGAAGGCAAGAAAGCATAAAATCTAGCAATGGTTAGTCAAATGTGTTTTTACACTTTCTAATGTTAAGGAGGCTTGAGAGTAGTGCCAAATACTTGCCTATTGTAGGCCAAAAGATTAGTATATGTTTTTGTTTAAGGTCACATGCTCCGCTGCTTGATAAAGGCCCTTTCACATGATACGCGGTACAGCCCATTGTTTTCCAATAGACATAGCGTCGCAGTCCGTTTCGGAGTGTGCGACCCACCTTGCGTCGCGGTTAACTGGCGAAGTTGCGCTCAACGTTCAAATTATTTCAACTCAAAAATTAATTTTTAATAAATAATAAAAAATTTTTTTACAGTGGTGTCTTTTCCTTGACAATATGGCGGAGGGCATTAATGAAAGACGTATTCTTTGTGTCAATTAGCTCCCTGAACTGTACAACGTACGTTGGCTGCCATAGCTACTGTGAGTGGTAAGGCTGTACACTGCCTATTCGAATGACATGATTGATTATTGTGTTAGAATTATATGAGATTGTGCATGAGCGCAGGTCAAGTCGGTAGCCCTGTGCCAAATACCTTAATACGGACCTGGATATCAGTAAAATCAACCATGGAAGACGTTATTAAGATTCCTTCGGGAATAGATAGATCTGAAGAGAATTCAGCTCCCAGAAACAGAGGGCGTGGTACAAATTTACGAGAGCCAAGCTGCAGAGAACCAACCTAAGATGTCAATATGAATATAGCTTTCTCAGGCAGGTCTCAGCGGCAGACAGTTTCCGATTTTCAAATTTTCCATGTTGAACATTGAAGGGGTGGTGTGTTGGTGTAACATTAGGTGGCAAGAGTCTAGTCATTGTCACATATTTTCTAATATATCCCTGTTGTATGAGGTCCCAACAGTTAGCCTTCAGGGAAATGGAGAAAACATAACACAAGCAAAAAGGACTTGTCTGCTCAATGTCAAGACATATGTGCTGCTGTAAGGGCTCAAGCATTATCAAATGCACATATCTCACACGTTTACACAGTCAAAGTTTATTTATCAATGTCTCTCCGTCTTTTGGTTTTACCTCAGACACACACGGCAGTAGATCTGGTAATGCAGTATTATGTCAGTGAATATTTACTCTTTAGTAAACAGTTTCGATTTAAGCTGGTTGCAACAATCCATATAAAATAATTGTCATCAAATGCAGTACCGCGCAGAAAACAGCATTTCATAGGAAAATCTAAATATACAACAAAAAAAACTAAACAAGTTAAAAGATATTTTACTTTCATATAATACCCGTATCTTGTGCATTGGATTGGAAGCTTAGACCATCACGGTTCTTCTGTAATAAGACCTAGTTTCACTAAAGTCATCAAAACTAATAATTTAAAAAGACCTTACAGATTCCTTAGAGATTATGACACCATACAGTGTTTTTTGTTTTTTTTTACCATGTCCTTTCTCTGAAATGTATACGCTTACAATCTGTTCTGATCTTGATAAAAATGACAAGCAGTTCTATTATTCAGCACTTAAAGCCCAATTTGCAGTTGGTGAGAGAGAGGAACTTTGGCATCCTCGGAAATTGTCCAGAATCCTCCAAACTCAATCTGAAAGCTATTTTAATCGAGGAGCAATTCAATCAAAATTGATCTCCTTGAGGATTCACTCAATTAATTTTCAATTGATTTTGGTGCACCTGCTACTTACGCAGTGTAATTACTGTGACAGGTGGATTGGGAGGGAAGTAAATAAATCTGTTTACTGCGAAAGTAAAAGGACCACTACAGAGGGAGCTGGCTAAGACACCACTCTTCGTAGTGTTTCCTGACTCTGTTGTCTCTAAAAGATTTGAACAGTTAACACAACAGTCTTACTTAAACATATCACTAAATAAGCTAAGTGTGATCCTAAGACACAACTGAAGACTAAACTAGGAACATGTAAAAGTCCACTAATCAGATCAGAAGATCACTGGAAAAATTGAGGGCTGCTAAGGCTTGGTAAGGTATTTTAAAGTGAAGTAAGGTAAGATGAGGTGAAGTAAGTAAAGTCTGGCTAAGTCTGCTGTCCACTATCAAGTTCCTGTGAATGCACTGAACCACGAAGTGGCTGCTAGATTTCACTCCTCAGGCAAATAGGAGTGTCACCCCTCTGCTGGTTTTCTCGCTTCACCTCGCTCTCTCTCTCTCGCTCACTTTCTCTCTAGACGACAGGAACCCCTGGATGAGTCTCTCACGGCTGTTTGGAGCTCTTCTCAAACTTATCGCTGAGCTGCTGGATGAGGCTGGCCAGCTCCGCTGTGGCCTGAGACTTCTCCTCCAGGAGCTCGTAGCGCAGGCTGGAGATGTCCTGCTTGATCTCCTTCAGCTCGCCTATATTGAACAGGAGACCCAACACTGACACAAACACTCAAAACTAAAACTGACACAGGCACCTTACACTATTGTCCACTATTACACTGTATCTATTTGAGCTCCTGAAGCTGTGTTCTAATGGCTGTTATTTTACTCCACCACATAAGCATTAACAGTTATGTCAAACTTTTCAGTACAAAAGAGTTTGAGCTTTAAAATTAATTTAAAGACCTTTAGACATAGAAAACCACTTTGTATTAAAGTGATGCAGTCAGACTTATTCAATAGTTTTTGCACCTTGATTACCGTTAAAGGAAAGTAGCTGGACACATCAAGGAAACTTGATTTAATCCCTTTCATTTACACTTTAATTTAATTCCTTATTCAAATTATGCCGAAAAAAAGAAGTGAAGGTCATTTACTGAAGCAATCAATCTGCCACCCCATGGTCTGGAACAATGTATTTGTACCGATGGACTCAGACAAGCTCGGAGTTTGGACTCTGACAGTGACCATACAGGAGAGGAATGGGCCGGTTTTACCCTCATTGACTTCGTCGTTTTCACTGTCCACCTGGGCCTTCAGGACATACCGCTTGATCAGCCGCTTCATGAGCTTCTGTTAACAACGAGAAAGGAGGATCTTCTCGACCAGGGAGGAGAGGAGAGGACACAAACCTGGCATACTGTGTGGGTTCCTAGCGTGGACAAACCTGGCATACTGTGTGGGTACCTAGCGTGGACAAACCTGGCATACTGTGTGGGTTCCTAGCGTGGACAAACCTGGCATGCTGTATGGGTTTCTAGCGTGGACAAACCTGGGATGCTGTGTGGGTCCCTAGCGTGGACAAACCAGGCTTACTGTGTGGGTTCCTAGCATGGACAAACCAGGCTTACTGTGTGGGTTCCTAGCGTGGACAAACCTGGCATGCTGTGTGGGTTTCTAGCGTGGACAAACCTGGGATGCTGTGTGGGTCCCTAGCGTGGACAAACCAGGCTTACTGTGTGGGTTCCTAGCATGGACAAACCAGGCTTACTGTGTGGGTTCCTAGCGTGGACAAACCTGGCATACTGTGTGGGTTCCTAGCATGGACTCACCTGATATCTGGTTGGGTGTTTGATGGGTCCCCTCACAGTGAACTCTTCTCGTTTCCTGTACTGGGGTCTGTACCGATCTGGCTGAAATAAGGAGAAATGAAAAATACATGTGAATGTATATGTCAGTTATTTCTTAAAGGAGATAGATGACAAAGATGCTGTGTGTGTGGCTGATCGAGATCTGTGGGTCAGATCGATATGAACAATCCAATAGATCCACATAAGGTTGAATGGAAGCTGCCACAATGATCTCAAAGATTACTCATAACCATGGACTTATAAACCCAGTTGTTGAGTTATATCATCTTTGTTTGGAACTCACAAATATTTGTTTACCACTGTCTGTCTTAGTATGTTCAGCTAAGTAATTACTTAGGGTTTTATTCTCCACTTATGTTTTAGAACGTACTTTAAAATGTTATATTACAAAAATCAGTTCTGACAGTGGTGTAAGTCCTCTAAGTACAATGTGCTAAGTACAATGAGCAGTAGGGTAAATCAAACCCGTAATTCAGGACTCAGTGGCTGAGGTGATGCGCACATAACACAGTCCTTTCATCTAAATAATGTAATGTGTAAAATTTCAAAGGTTTAATAAAGACTAAACTTCTTGTTGACCATGCTAAAGCAGACACAGGTATAATATGACTGAGGCTTTGCAAATGGTGAATCGGGTGCTTGTCATCTCACCTTCTGGCGTGAATTGAGCATGTCCATCTCCACCTCGCTGTCACGACCCCTGGCCTTAGCCTTGCACAGCCTCACCAGGCAGTGTTTGATACGCAGAACTAAGTAATAGATAGACTTGGGGCTGGGAATAAGGTTGAAGGGCGCTGGCAGTGTCCGGCCCTCGTCAAAGTAGGAGAGCCACAGCTTGGAGCGGGCAAACTTCCACTCCACGTCAGCATCTTCCTGTAGAACACGTATTAGAGTTTTAAAGTGAGCCATTTACTTTGATATTTCTATTAATTGTTTCACCTTTGAGGTCTAAATCTGTTCATTGTGCATGGATAAAACTGATATCTGTTGTGTGGTCATCTGTTACATTATATTATTAGTTCAAAAACTGACCTCAATCTCCTGGTAGGAATGATTGATCATTGCGATAAGCATGTTCAGAAGGACCACCACCATGGTGACGTTGTAGACTCCATAGAGCACGTAGCCAATGTTCTCAATGAACTTGTGGTCGTATTTCAGGACCACAGAGATAACCTCTGACAGCCCGAAGATAGACCAGAAAAGAGTCTTAAAGCTCTCCTCCACCCTGCGAGGGAAAGACACACAACAGAGAGTTCCCTGCACACTGCGAGATGGACAGGAGACAATGTCAGTCTCAGTGTTGTAAGGAGGTTGCATTTTTTGTCTCCGTCAATGTGTGCATTCGCATTAAGTGATTTTAGTAGGCCCCAGGGGAGTCTGTGATGACTTCTTACCTTAATAATTAATGTAGGAGCATGTGTGCATTTGTGTAGATTAGCTCTCCAGCCTACGTTCTGTATCAAGAAGCATCACACTGTTGATTCTGACAGTTATAATAAGGGACGCGCTAGAAAAGGAATCTGACCTCTGCATGACCCGAGGGGCCTTTGATTATTGCCACGTGTGGTGTCAAATATTAACACCCTCTCTCTCCCCCTTTCTCTATCCACCTTTCTCCTTGATGGCGATTTTCCATAAAAGGTTCTGCATTTCTGGAATGCAGAACTCTTAATGATGTTGTGGTATGTGTCCATCTCACAGACATGCGAGCACCTGATGGGAGTCAAGGGATCCCCAGCCTATTTGAGTTAAGTTTTCTCTCCGTAGGTCCCCGGGTTCTGAGTGGGATGGAGCGAGAGGAGGGGGGATGAAATGGAATGAGAACCCTGGTAAGAGATGAGGGCAGCCCAAGTGAGAAAAAGTGCACCTGTGGGTTTTTTCTCCCTACTCCCACCCTTGCATTTCTTTATCTTGTTCAAATTTTTGTCTGTTTCGTTGGGGCGAACCAATGAGGCTGACCCTGGACTTCTATTTCATTTTTTAGTTTGCCATATGTTATGTTTTAGTTCATTTTTATTATTTTTTCGGAGAATAAACATTTATTTGATTTATGTCATCCCTGAGTGACTGTGATCACACCAGAGCCAGGCACGAATGGCATGTCACACCTGCGCAAGCCGTACCTGCCCTGTTATTCGCACCATCCTTTTACTGGTTTAAAATGTTCTGTGGTAAAAGTATTGTTGAAGTAAAAAAACAATTAAAGTTTGATTGTTTGAGAAGTGCCCCTGCTGTTGATGGAAAGGCACCAATTCTCTATGGAAGCTTGCCATAGACACTCCCATCTAAGTTGCGTCTAATTTCTAATTCATTTGTGGAAACAGATTTGCCCGGTCCACTGAATAAACCCATTTGCAGTGTGCGGGAGAGGAGATAACCCGCGGTGTGAAGACCAGTATCTGGATGCAGGGTACAGGTGAGAACTCACGTGGTGAAGGCTGGGTTGTACTTGGCTCCCAGGTAGTACGAGTAAAGGTTGAACATGCCGAGCATGAAGGCCACAAACACCATAATGAAGATAACCATGAACTTGAAGATGTCCTTGACGGTGCGGCCCAGGGAGATCTGCAGCGGGCCGAAGCTCTCGTTGGCTGGCAGGATGTAAGCGATGCGGGAGAAGCTCAGCACCACAGCGATGGCATACAGACCTTCTGAGATCAGCTGGGGGTCGGAGGGTCTCCATTTGTTCCTGGCTGAGGGGGTGAAAAATTATAAATATTTAGATATTTAGTATATTAAGGCATTTAAGCATTAGCTAAATATCACACCGGACATACATCCTACATCTTACAATAAAATGCAATGCTTCATGGTAAATGTGGTATGCACTGAAATATTTTAATTCACAGGTTTATTTACTTCATAAAATTATTCTATATAATTTTTTTTTTGTCTTGTGGTCCTGATTAAGGATGGTTTATTTGCAGACTGACAATAGTGAATGCACTGAAATGCTGTGACACTTATGTACCACTAGATGGCAGCACAGAATAGGTTCAATAAAAATAGCAAAACAGAAAATCACAGGCATGTCACCTAGACTGGAAATTGAATAAGGCAAGCAGTAAATGAATCTCGTTACACATTCCTCTAAATGATGGGGAGGTACAAACTGTTGCTGATGTCTGCACCATCCTTTTGTTTCACAACAATGAACCAGAGCCACCAGCCTGTTCATAGTTATAGTTATGTTGTTCTCTACTGAGCGTAGGTGTAGTGTATATTCAGCAACACTGACCGTATGTGAAGTAAGCCACGTCAGCTGGAAGGGAGGCATTACTCAGGTCACTGTTGGAAACATACAGGTCCACATACAGCTGCGCCTTGGAGGCCTTCAAGAAGGCCATGAGACGTGCTGTGAAGGATGCCACAAAGATGGACAGCATGCCAAAGTCCAGCACGTTCCACAGGTGCATTATATACTCCCGCGGTCCATCTTCCCAAATCTCCTTACATTCCAGCCAGATCATCCCTGAAACAGACAGGATCTATTTACACTCTGGCCAGATCATCCATGAAACTGACAGGATCTATTTACACTCTGGCCAGATCATCCATGAAACTGACAGGATATATTTGCACTCTGTCAGATGTTGATAGAAGCAGCTTACTTTGGCAGTGTGAAATTTGGGAAAATTTTTAATATTGCGATCCCTTCACCAACATACAAAGACATCTATTTGCACTGATGGAGGGGACCTCATTCTCCAAGAAGACACCATCACCCAGTGTGCACCAGAAGTAAAGCCAGACCTTACTCACCCAGCACCCAGTTCATGATGAGTAGCTCGGTCCAGGAGAACTGGGTGGTCTTGATTCGGAAGACCTGGCGGGGGTGGTCAGTGAAAGTCTCATTGGGGAGATTCCGGACCCCATCGAAACGGTCCGAGGCGTTGATTATAAGGAGGCCCAGAAAAATTGTAAATGACACAGCATGGGCCACAAACTTCATGAAGGGGCTGCGGAGAGTCCTACCCAGCTGAAGGAATAAAGAGAAAAAACAACAAATAAAAACATGATTTTCTGGACTGGCCGTCACAAACCCAAGCCCTCAGTTATAAATAACTCTTGTGGTTTCCCACTTGTGTAGAAAACCCTAATCAGTGTTAACGTTGCGATGTTAGTTACGGTTTGCCGTTTTACTTTTACATGCTCCATTCTGTCTGTGTGTCGTCTCTCTGCCTCTGCTCCCTGTGTCGTCTCTCTGCCTCTGCTCCCTGTGTCACCTCTCTGCCTCTGCTCCCTGTGTCGTCTCTCTGCCTCTGCTCCCTGTGTCGTCTCTCTGCCTCTGCTCCCTGTATGTCGCCTCTCTGCCTCTGCTCCCTGTATCGTCTCTCTGCCTCTGCTCCCTGTGTGTCACCTCTCTGCCACTGCTCCGTGTCGTCTCTCTGGCTCTGCTCCCTGTGTCGTCTCTCTGCCTCTGCTCCCTGTATTGTCTCTCTGCCTCTGCTCCCTGTGTCGTCTCTCTGCCTCTGCTCCCTGTGTCGTCTCTCTGCCTCTGCTCCCTGTGT
>JAOVYW010074109.1:3854-18825 GCA_025775045.1 Hiodon tergisus
TTCCTCATCTACACGGGTCCACGTTAGCGCTCACTCGCTCTTGTGTTACGTTCACTTTCCTCATCTACACGGGTCCACGTTAGCGCTCACTCGCTCTTGTGTTACGTTCACATTGTTGCCAACCACATTTAAGGTGGCTCCTGTTACATTAGTTCATGGATCTTAGTAACCCCTCCCGCCAGCCATTTGGTCGAATTTGAAAGCTCTGAAGACGTGACTTTCGCAACAACGCACTGCACTGATGTTTTTTATAAAGTGTACACCCCTCTCAGCATAAGACAACTTTTTTGTAGTGTTAAACATGACGGTTCTTAGCAACCTCTTGCGTTACTGCTTGCATCGTGGGCAAACTAGAGCCCAAAATGTTACTTACTGAATCCTAGAGCCCAAAATGTTACTCACTGTTACTCATACATTTTTATTTACTTTTTTTTTTTTTAAACTCGGCCATTAAAAGAATTCTGAATCTTAGTCCACTACAAGGAAGAATTGACGCTTCAAGCATTCCCAGGATACAAATTGTATAAGAGACAACCGATCAGGTGTTTTTAAAAGGCCGTGAAAGAATTAGCCTACAGCATGTGCCGAGACATCCATGATTAACACGCATATCATGTTCACTCGGGTCCGATCGGAGGCGGTCATTAGCATCCGCCAGTCAGGTTTACCAGCAGCCACTGTGTGGATACTCCAGCCCTGGGCTCACCATCCCTCCGTAAGTAGGTCAGTCTGCAGACTGGAGACGGCTCCGGCGCTAGTCAACACAGGCCGAACGCTCTGGGCACGGTTCACTGTGCCACAGCCCAGCGTGCCGAATCTCCAGCGCCCTCTGCAAACTGGAGGCACAGTCACCGGAGAATTCACCCTGTAAAGCCCAAACTCACATGACAACTTGTGTCAATCCAAACATTTATTATCGGTGTAGCCTTTGGTTCTTAACCAGAAGGTAACCAGCCAAACGAGAAGCAATGCATGGCCTACATTGCATAGAAATTCACTTTTTCTGCATTAGGTCAAACAACAACATAATTACTCGGGCTAATTCAATTATAAGAACAAAATCCCTTGAAAACCATGCATTTCACTCACCCCGTCTCCCCACGGCTAATTGACATTTTAACGCAGCATGACCGGCATGGAGCTAACACACTTAGACACTCAATGCAGTATGAGAATAAACTAAACCACACTTTATCAGGAATGTCTACAGTGCCATGGTTTATCATCTGTCCCATGGCACAAGAATAAGCTTTTCAAAAGGGCCGCTGAGGTCATGTTGCTTCTATATTCTCTATGTAAAAGCTACTCTAAAGGGTGTGTTTTGGGAAATACAATAAACAATATTTACAGCGGCATGCAAAAAATATTATTATTACTTTTCTTTGTTAAAATTGTGAATCTGCAATTGTTTGGGCGATTCCAGAGAAAACACAACCCATGCTAATGCATCTTGGCTCATCGCTGCGAATCCTGCCACCACACACAGGATGGTGAGAAAAGGGCCAATGGTCTCCTCCAATCCTAGTTACACAGCCCGCAGGAGTTTCGGCAACAAACAAGAGAGTCACGTCCCTCTCGACGGCTCTGCCAGTCTGCAGGTGCTTGGGAAGCCGACCGGAAGGCTTAGAGAAGACCTGCCATTTTCAACCCACCCAGCCAGGGCGGCATTCTGCTTTTTCCCCGCTTTTCCCTCTAACCAGACAACCATTTCCACAACTGATGGGTCAGTTTTCTTAACACCTAACACCTCAAATTTGTCTCTTGGATTAATCTTTAGCAACATCAACCCCACTCTTACTACAGTTACTCTTCGCTCTATCCAGAATTTATCTGACATCTTCCTTCATTTCATTAACAAATATTTGGAGATTCCAGATTGGATGAAAGATATGTATAATAACTAATACTGCATGCCTGTTCTTAGGAAAATAAAACATATGGATTTTTGATGTTCGTCTTTATTTAAACAGCCGAATGCATGTAATAAAGACCCCATCGCCTACATTAATGCACATCCTCATCATTGTAAATCAAAGAGACTGACAGATCCAGTGCGTATCAAAAGAACCAGGCTGTTTATTTGAAGTAAGGCCTGTTGGACAAAACATGAGCCTTAAACCGATACGATGACAGTGGCTTTATTGGGAGACAAAAACGTGACTGTTACAGCACACCTGCTCGCAGTCTGCACAGAAACGCTTGTGAACCAAGCCTCTACAGAGCGTGACACCAGGGAGCAGACACGTACTTGCCCATGCTCTACAAAAGCATGGGGTCAGACCCCCTCTCAACACCCCTCTGGCGCGCCTGGTCCAGCCTGCATGGGCGTCTACACAGACCTCATCGAGACACACTGGCCCACGTGGCGCGCCTGGTCCAGCCTCCATGAGCGTCTACACAGACCTCATCGAGACAAAGTGTCCCACGTGGCGCACCTGGTCCAGCCTGCATGGGCGTCTACACAGACCTCATCGAGACACACTGGCCCACGTGGCGTGCCTGGTCCAGCCTGCGTGGGCGTCTACACAGACTCCCTCTGGACACCCTCGCCCACATTCCATGCCTTTTTTTAACACCCAACACCTCAAATTTGTCTCTCAGCTCAATCTTTAACAACCTCAACCACACTCTTACTAGTGTTACTCTTTCTCTCACATGTTCCTTCATTTCATGAACAGAGAATATTGTGTCATTTGCAACTATGACCAGAGTCAAGAGCAGAGCGCCTTGAACTGGACATTGCATGCCTGGGCCAGCCTGCACGGGCGTCAATGCAGACCCCCTCTGGAAGCCCAGATTATGTGCCAGGTCCTGCCTGCACTGGCATGTAGACAGACTCCCTGCGGAAACGACAAAACGACTACATACAAGACTAATATATTACTAAAATATTCACATATTGGTCATGCAACTTGTCAATAAATTTTGATATTACCCATCACTGTACATGTCACTAAAGATTTTATGGCAGGTGCAAAAAAATAAAATTAAAAAACTTTCACTAACAGAAAATTTCTCGGTGATTTTGCTAAAAATCTTTCATTTAAAAATGTCTGCTTAACACCTCGGCTGCATTGTATTTGCTATAAACTCTGATAAACCAATATGTATTTACCAGACATTAATTTTTAAACTTGTTAATAAACACACGTAATGTCATGCTTACCAGCTAGCTTTTTCCTAAATAATCATGCCGCCAATTAACCGCTTAGCAAGCAAGTTAGCAAACTGATAATATACTTCGTTGTTCACATTAGATGGCTTGACAGTGAACACAAAATAAGCAATTCTAGCCAGCTAATGCTTCTGAATAACAAGAACCTGATCACATTATTACAATCGATGATACATGTTACCCCCTTAATCCACCTTGGTTTTTCAAATTCCCCACAACATTGTAGCATAATCACACAACATGAGCTTTTCCTTGGAGCTAAACAAACATAGCGGGCTAGCTGGCATCCCGTGTCTTCCCATGTTTAGCAATAACAAGCTATCAATTCTCAATGCTGACCAGCACCAGGCGCCTCTGCTGTGCTAACCTTGTCGACAACACTAGCAGATTGTTACGTTTTTGAGCACGTAAATTGGTATATTTAGCTAAACAAATTATTTTAACAAAATAAAAACATGCATCCTAAACTGTACCTGGATACTGCCTTTTTTACTTGTTTCCATGGGTTTTTTTCCACAAGGATTAGACACGTCTGAATGCGCCGAGAAAAACAAGATTAGCCGCAGGGAAATCCCACCTCCGAAATTTGATTGGCTGCATCTTGGACGATAAAATACACAGTTTCCGCATGTATAGATTCTAATAGGTTAGGTTAAGAAAACGTTTATGGTCTAATAAGGTTATACCGAGTCAATATAATACGTTAGCAACTGCATTCACAAATAGTTCGATTATGAAAAAATACACATTGTACAGTATTTATTTGGTTACAACTCACGGATCCGGAAATTGACTAAATTAAATTTTGAGGAAAGATTTTGGAGAGGTTGGGAGGGTTTTAGACCATTAAATTAGCTGTTTAAACGGCTTCTGTTGCCGGACGCACACTAGGTTTCTAGAAAAAAGCGTCAGTACTAACGGCCTAACTTCATTTAAAAAGCTGGCTATTTATCAGATGTATTGGTCGACGTATTGCACCTTCACCCTCAACAAGACGAAATGATGTCATTATTCAGTTAGGGGGGTTTAGGCATGTGGAAGACATCTGAGGCCAGCAAGCACAACGAATTATTTGTTTGACATAATTCGTAATTTTGCAAGCATAATGGAAATTGCGCTCTCTTTGCATTTAATGCAGAGCGAAGATGCATTTAATATGTAGCATATTAAAAATCATCGCGAACACGTGGCATATATGTTCTACTTCGACCTGCCCAGGAGTCGCTACTGCCGCCGACCACTATCCTACTTCACATAATAAACATGCAGTAGCGGTTTTCGGTCATACTCCGTGGTGCTCTTATTTCTAAATTAACCCATTTCTTATTTCTGAAGTAAATTTCTCTGATGTCCTTTTACAAAAGTTGTCTGAGACCGTTTTGGGGAAAAAAACCCATGAAAAAAACACTCCACATCATCACAGCACCAACAGCCTGCATTGTAGACACCTGGCAGGATAGGTTTCGGTGTTGGCCATATCCTGGTCCAGTGTTTATTGCAGGAACCATGATCCATCAGACAAGGCAATGTTTTTTCCACTCCTCCACTGTCCAGTGTCTATGTTCTGTGGACCACTGCAACAACAGTTTCTTGTTCTTTGCTGACAGGGGTGGCACTTGGCTTGGTCATTGGCTGCCGTTACCCATCTGTTACAAGGTAAAAACAAGTTGTGTGTTCAGATTTGCCTTCGTGGTTGTACTACACTTTCACCACCAGTGCCCTGCACAAGATGGTCAGCCCGTGAACGCCTCTGTCATCCACAAGCTGTTTCTGGCCACATGACCCCCGGTTAACTGGATGTTTTTTGGGTGAGGGACCATTCATGATGTTGTGCGTGAAAATCCCAGCAGGTTTGCCTTTTCCGAGAGACTCATACCGGGACATTGGCACCAACTGCCATGCCCTGCTCTATATCAGGGATAGCCAATCTTGGTCCTCGAGTGTCACAGTGTGTGCGGGTTCTTGTTCCTCTTAATTATTTGAAGTCATTATTTGGGATATAAATGATGTTGCCTGGTCTTTGCCGGTGTAAATTAGATGCTTATAGGGAGGTAGCTTGATAACCCCCAGCCTTCGAGGAACAGGATTTCCCACTTCTGCCCCTATATGGTGCAGCAAAGACTATTTACAATTATGCTACAACTGATATGCAGAGTGTAAAATAGACGGGTGGCTCGTATGCGAATTGCACCTACATATACAAACACTAACAGGTGAGATTGCACCTACATATACACACGTTGATAATACTATACACACAAAATGACAGAGGAATATTATAGGAGAATTAACAGAAATTAAACCAATTAGCAGTTTTTGCATGATTTCAGCTAAATTGTTCCCTCGGCTATGCATAGCCCATTGCTGGTACCAATTAAAAAGAGGGGTAAAAACATTAACAGGTTTCATAAGAGGAAGTTACAGGCTTGCTGAGAAATTGCTGGAAAGTGAGTGAGTTGGAGGAGGCCGCCTACACTTCCACAGTCCTTTGTGTGTGGGTGCAAGTTTGATGGAGGCCGCACAGTCCCAGACTGGGGACCTCGGTTTGCAGGAAGGAAATGAAACGTCTTTATACATGTTTGGGCTGGTGCAAAGACTGTTAGTCAAAACTAACCCTGCACTGTAGAAGATTCATGTAGAATATGGGTAATATTTAGCAATCAAAAACAGTTTGGATCAACTAAAAACCGAAAAATGTAAATAATCTACCCAAGTTAATAGCACCAACACGGTGTTTTTAAACAAAATAATCAAATTGTGCCCGAAACCACGTTAGCAATTGTTAAATATAGTGATACATCTTGACCACAGGATGGCAGTATATACAAGGACGCCAACCTTCCATTCTGCATCTCACTGGTGCACCAGATCACTGGTCCTGAGGGGGGCTGCAACAGACCAGCGTTGTAGGCTGGTTTGTTAAAAAGCAACTGCGCATGTTAATTTCTCTGCTAAAAAGCTGTCGTTCCTACGTTCTTCTCAATTAAACATTGGCATAAACAAGTATGGAAGTATCTCAGATCAGGCCAACATCTGTATTATTAATTACTTATTACCCAATCTGATAACGTTATTCTAATGTTATCAACGTATCAGCCTGAATAAGCTAGTCGATTGCTAAGCAAATATTTAAGCTAAGCAAGTCTGTAACGTCCCTCTATGTAAAATAAGCAAGTGCATTAATAAACATGTTATCTTATTCTCCTCACAGAATAAAGTCATATCCAAGTACAAAAACCGCAACACTCATACACATTCAAGAAACTATCCTAAATATCGCCATTACCTAATGCATAATAATTTCCATTAGAAAAATAGAATGATAATAATGATGTCAGAGAATGGGCGCAGGGAATCTATAGAAGGGGTGCGTAAGGGAACCGATTTAGTGGATCTGTTTGTATTCTTACAAGTCTGTTTTACTCCCGTTGCTAAGAGAATGACGAAGTGATGCATAATTTAGATTCTCTGTGTCTGGGTTTCGGCCACTTATCGTCGTGTAAATCATAGGTGCTATAGGGGTGTAGTAGTTGACTTAATGAACATTAAACACCAGTGGTTGATTATTTATTTATTTTTAAATTTATTGTTCTGATTAATTCTATTTTTTTTCATGCAGGTCTAGCTTTATTTATTGCTATATTTTAACTAGCGGATTTTACGATACTTTTAACGTTAGAGGAGTAGTGACTGGCCCTCGCATATATTTAGGCTTCACGTAGTTTTAATTAGTGAAATCTATTAAACTAGAACATTATTTTAAAGTAATGGCCAATGCAAATAATATATTATTAGTCGGTTAAGTGACACTCAAGGAATATCCTTGAATATCGAGCAAAATATATATTTATTCAATTCACCCAGCTACTAGAACTGCGTCTGTAATATTAGGTTGATTTGAGCCTGAAAAGAATGGCTGTATTTATTCAACCTTCAGAGTATTTCCATTTAATGATAAATTCCCATTCATAATCACCAAAAACATAATTGGTAATTTTTAAAGCATTTTTTTTCCCAGGTTCAAAAGAGAAAAGACGTGCAAGCGCACATAACACTAAAATATGTAGGCAGACTACGATAAACTCACACCCGCTTGTTATATGACGTAAAATCCAGTTCCCCCACGAGTTCTAGATTTTTCGTTTATAGATGGGATGCGACACCAATAAACGTGATTTTAGGAGTACTGAGACCAATTCTAGCACACAGAAGGCGGGGTTTTGACTTTATTCCATACCTCGTTCATCAATTGCGCATGCCTACTGTTTTTGCCGGTTGCTAGCTGCAGTGGAAGCCTAGAGAATTCTGTTGGAATCCTCCCTCATTGGGATTAGACTAACAGTGCTAGGAAACTATACACAGCTCTTCTTATATAATAGATTGTAATTTGGTTTGGCACAGACGGACCTTAACGTAAGGTCGCCCAGAGAAAGGCAGCCGAATCCTCATCCGTGGAACGACATAAGACTGGGGTTCTAATTATTTATTTATTTTTTCTCTTTAAAGAGGCAGGTGTCGATAGCTAACGGGATACCGAATTAGCTAGTTAACTAGCCTTCTCATTCGTCATGTCAGTAGTCGGTATTGATGTGGGTTTCCATAGTTGCTACATTGCTGTAGCCAGAAGTGGTGGCATTGAAACTATTGCAAATGAATACAGCGACAGATGTACACCGTGAGTATCGAACTGTCATCACTGTTATGTTATGACGAACTGGCGAATGGTTGTTACGCAATGTAGTGCTTTCACGCGGACAACCAGAACACCCATGTATCAAAACGTTACTATTGCTATAATCATTTTGTCTCAACAGAAGAGGCCGTTCGATGATTCCTTGAACTTACTGTTTTCTGATTGCTGTGCAACAAATTGATTTTATTTAATTATGCTAACATATGCCGGTCGGGCGTGAACGTCCTTGCATTTAGTCGGCTGTTTAACTCCCTCCATAGGGCAATGACATTTCGAGGTTACTATGTTGAGAAAATATAAATGAATAAATGTTCTGTGCAAAAGGACGGCCTATATTACTGCTGCTTACATATGAAAAGCCGTAGTGTATGGCGTTCTTGGTGATTTACAGATGCAGCAAAACATTAGCATTTTCTATTGTACACATTTTAGCCATTTGGCCAGCTTTGCTGAAGTTCGTATTCAACTACTGTCTATAGTCGTGGAGAATAACAGTGTAACGGAATGGTCTAAAAAGTAAAATCACTCTAATTATCTTTCGTGACGGTGGTAATACCGAGCGTGAATGATCAAATTTTGATCAAATTTTCTTGTTATAAATCGGGAAAAGGCCACACGTAATCCTGCTTTCTGGATAGATCTAGTTGTTCTGATTCTGCGTACCCTGCGCATGCAATTCTGATTCAGTCGTTCTTGACATTAAATTACTTGGCCAATCAGAGCTGAATCCGTTTATTGTTCGCTTCGTGAAAAAATGTCTAGTCAGTTATTTATTGATTTTTTTCCCATTATTAATATCACATGGTCGTGTTTGTGTCCTTCATATTAATAATTAAAGTTTTTACAAGTAGAATACAAGAATAACTGTAAAAACACGACGATGAATCAGATAAATAAAATAAGGCAATTTAAACGATGTTTAAAACATGTTCTGCTCCATGCAGAGAAAAGTCCGTGGTACCGGAAATATCGTTTCCGTATTACATCAACCACTCACCACTTTTTATAGAGAACAATATATATTGTTCATTATTTTTTTCTACCGAACTATCCTCTTACCTTTTTTAACGATTTTGTCGAAGCGATAACTTCTGGTAATTTCAAAGTTGGTGTTGACTGTATTTGCATGTAATAGCTATCTCTTGAGTGGTAAATATGTGTCTGAGTAAATTGACTCTCCTCCAAACCTGTGCCCAATGAACCAACAATATAGGTTGGGTGTCTAGAGGTTTTTAAATAGTTAGCCGTGTCAGTATGTCTGTACATACCCTTCTGTACGTTTGCTTCCCCATTCCATGTTTTTTTTTTTTCCCCCTCATGCGGATTCGTAGCATTTAAACTGAAGCGCTGATCTCAGATCAGGCCACATTGGCACACTCATGACCTAAAAGCAGAACACTCTGATTGTATTTTGGCCTTTTTGCATCAATGTCAGGTATTGGTTGAGAGGACATTCCAGTACTAATGTTGTGGTGGCGGTGTGCGAGAGTTGTTTAGTCTTCAGACATTGGGTTATTTGATCCAGAGGAAAACTTAAAATTATTGAGCTCTAATTGCCCTGAGGGGAGGAAATGGACCAAAGTTTGTTTAAAACACCAGGCAGCTGGAGTTTCAGCCTTGAACCAACTAAAGTGTGTCACTCAATTTAAAAAAGTGATTATGTTTAAAACTGGGTCCCTCACACTTCCCAGGTGCGCTGCTCTGCCATACTGACCCAATTCCAGCCTCTTCCCAAGTGGAATAAAAAAAAATTATCTCCAGATAATGTTCAGCCTTTGTCTTTCTATTGAGACGTTTCTCTGCGTTTGGGGAACTTCCACTGTCTCCCAGCCATGGCGCCTCCGGGATTCTGCCCAGGCAGACGGTCTGATCCCAGTCTGGTCTCAGGTGCGTGGGTCAGGGCAGATACATTTTAAACCTGTGGGTTTACTAATAACTCCTATTCCGTTTAATAGGGTTCCATTTAATAATGATTTGAGTAGGGGCGGAGTAGAAACCTGACATTACATATGTGTTCGTGAATTACGGCAACACGTACTATAGCTGCGGTACACATGTTGTCAGTTCATTCAATAATTGTCTAATTTGAAGTTAATAATTGGAAGCTCTTACAATTCTATTAACCAAGTAGTGCAATTCACTCCATGTGAAGATGGAAAAACAAAAATGTGGTTATATCTCAGGGGTTTCAAATCAATGTCTCATTGATATCTAAATACATTGACCTTACTGTTACCACATTTAAGATTCCACAGCATCTGCCTAGTTTTCTGTCGTCATGAAAACACATACGGGTATTAGGAATACTCTTGTGTCTGCGGACTGAAAAATACTCTGGGCACCGTAGCTCCGGGGAAGACAAAGCACTGAGCAATGCCCTGGCAGAATGGAGCTATTGGCAGACTTAAAACCAACTGATGTAAAGCAAAGCTTAAATGGAGAAAGACAAGACTTCAAGTTGCCTTTGAGATCATTAAAAGAGTAATTTGCATCTTACAACAGGACTGCCTTTCAGATTTCCCAAATCCTTTTTCTCAGCAGTTATTGCTGATAATAAAAACGTCCCAAACTTACTCATGAGTTCCCACAACAGTTAAATGCCTGATAAATCTGACCTTAGCCTGTGATGATTACCCACAGACATATTCCTCATCTAAATGTCATGAGTTTGCAAATGCTTACAGAAAGAAAATCACCATAATACGGGTAGAAGCTACAGTTTTAGTGAAGTTTCTTACATTTCTGGATGGAAGAAGGAGATGCTAGGCAGCCTTTTATTGCAAAATCTCTACTCCCTTGCCAGAGTAAACAGTTCTCTAGTGTCCAACATTTTTCACACAGCTCTAAAGATAGCCATTGGGAAACCTTTTTTGAGTAAAATCAATCTAGAATGGTCTGTTTCAAGCAACTTAAGATCCGTTACTTAAGGAAAACTTTGGAAAAGGTGGTTTTCTATCAGCTCGTCATAGCACTCAGACGAGATTATTTACGGTATTCAATGACCTCAAAATTAGCGCTGCTGCAAATAGTGTATCAGTCCTCGTTTTTTTAGGTTCTACTTTTGACGTTGTCGACCATGACGTCGTACCAAATCCTCTTGAAAACTGTAGGACTCTGTGGTGAATTGTTTTTGATAAAAGGGAAACTTTTTAAAATCTGCTCGATTTAACCACGTTTCAACAAAGGTAATACATGTGGTGTACCTCAGGGATCAATCTTGGGCCCGTTGCTTTTCTCTTTGAACATGCTCCCCATTGGACTCATAAACAAGACCTTTTTTCAGTATTTTAGAATATCTACAATGTTCGTAAACTAAATTATGAAAAAACAGAGATTGAGTCATTTGTGCAAAACCCACAGAGAAAGAACACTGACACCAACAATGAAGGGAGCTTGCATATCCCTGGTCCCGCATCTTTGCATTGGCTGCCCGTAGGTTTAAGAAAATATTTCAAGGTGATGTGCTTGTAGCCAAACCCCAGTTCAATTTGAACCCTCAAACTCCAGCTCATAGGGCCCTGTCTGCACTCAAGCAAGTGCCTTTACCGACTGAGCCCCTCAGAAGTCCAGACATATTTTCTGTAGGAAATGAGGAAAAACTGCCAAAACTTGTCGATGCAAGAAACAAATGAGGTTTCTCAAGCCAGATTCTCCAGCTGTGATTTAGTAATTGAGTGATGGTATGATTTCCAATGAGGAAAGGTTCATTTCTGCCTCGGTCCTCTAATTCGTAGCAATTTTTTTGTTTGCAGTCAGGTTTACACTCAGCTGCGTGGTTGAAAAATTCTGTGATCAAGCTGCAAAAAAGAAAACTACAGCTTCCGTGATAATTAAGTGCTTCATTCAGTGACTCTAAAACCGCCCACTCACATGCTGCTGCACAGTATTGAAGTATAGGCCACATTCCTTTCATTATTGATTCACATTTAAATAGGGCACTTGTTGTTCAGTTTCTAACCTTGACGTTTTTCATCAATTTGAGAATGTCGTCTGCTGTGACTACCTGTGTTGTAAGTCTGATATGACATGTTGGTACCATCTGTCCCTAGTGTTGTGTTCACACCGTTTAAAACAAATAGCAGTGTTAGCATTGCCTGGACGTACCACTTCTTCGTTTTAACATCTGTTTTTCAAAACAGGAGGAAATTACAACCAGCTTTTTAGAGACTTTATTATAGTGATGCGAGTCCCTGTACAGGGGTTTATTGCATTGATGTGACTCTGTCTGCAGGCCTTTATTGCATTGATGTGACTCTGCAGGTCTTTATTGCATTGATGTGACTGTCTGCAGGCTAAATAGCTCTTGATTTGTTACTTGCAGGATCGCGATAACCACCAATCAGAGAGCGTTTAAAAGAAAAGACTTTCTTTAATTAGTCATGGGACGCATTAGCGGGACACAGCTTCCCTATCCACTGTTTGGCCACAATCTGTATAAAAGTGTCTGCAACTCCTATATGAATATTTATTTGGAAGTTGAACATTCTTAGTGTTCAAAATTCTTAGTTGTAAATAATTCCTGTTTTCGTTTAGCATTTTTTAAATATATTGGTTGCTTTGTTTTAATAAAAAAAAATTAATTTTAGTTCTTTATGTTTTTGCAGGGCTTGTGTGTCTTTAGCCACCAAAAACCGAACTATTGGAAATGCTGCAAAGGGCCAGGTAAGAAGAGGCCACAATACTAGACCAGCAACTAGAATCCACTGTAATCAGACTGGCAAATGTTTAGCTTCATTTTTTACATAGAATTTTACAGAGCAGGTACATTTCGTATTGAGGTCAATATAAATGATAGCTGTTTTAAGTATCATTATACCTACCTATGTAATGTATTATCTGTGCAAGAATAAATATAATGGTGTCCAGTCTAACATCTGGTCTAGCAGGTAGAAGCCTTTCCCTGCACTGTAAACTCAGGTATATGACTAGCAGGTAGAAGCCTTTCCCTACACTGTTAACTCAGGTGTATGACTAACAGGTAGAAGACAGTGGGTTTGGGTGTGGCCCACGGGCAGCCTGTCAATCAGTCCATTTGAGCCTGTCACAGAGGCTGCATGCCACACTGCTGTTGATCCATGTTTATCCTTAAACCTTGGAAGTAGTTTGTTACTTCTAGCCAGCTATTGTTTACACTGCAACCCTGGTGTTTTTTGCTGTTTTGTATTCTCAGCTTTTCAGTCTGTCACACTATATATAGAAAAACCGTATTAGTAATAATAAAATACAGGTTAGTACTTTGAATAATATTGGTGTTTGTATGTAGTCTTTCTCTGTAGAACTGTCCTACACATTCTTGATCCTTTTTCCTTCTCAGATTATAACAAACTTCAAAAACACAATCCATGGCTTCAAGAAGTTCCACAGCCGAGCGTTTGATGACCCGTTTGTCCAGGCAGAGAGGTCCAAGGTTCCGTACAGTCTGCAGAAGTTGGCGAATGGTGGCACAGGAGTTAAGGCGAGTCCAACGCTTCAAAGACAATGCTAAAAGTGTGATGTCCATAGATCACAGTGCGTGCTCATAAGGGCTTGTGCTGTACATCGTGCGTGTCATTTACCATCCGAACAAGTCAAACAGTGTGGTACTTGTAAATTGATATTTGTATTTGTAACTTGAACTCATAGCTGTCGACGCAATAATTCATAAAAATATTTAATAAATAATTTCATAAACATATTTATAATTGCACTACGCGCATTCTTCACTGTCTAATTTTTAGGAAATTAGATCATATTCTGTGTAGGATGCAGTATAGTGTAGATCTTGTAAAAAAAAATTAAAAAGGCGATTGGTTTTGAGGAGGTGTTTTCTCATGTTTTAGGTTGCATTTTTGGTTCAGAGAAAGTGTCCAGTCACTCAACTTGTAGCAGGCAATATTTCAAAGCGCTTTTTCAAAAGAGGGCATTGAATCGGTTTCATGTTAAAATAATGCCTTTTGTGTGCTGGGAACCCTATTCAGCAGCTGCTCTTGTGGGGGTGGAGTGGGTTCCAGCCCATGTGGGTTGTGTGGGTTGCTCCTGGCTTCTGGTGGACACAGGCCTATCTTGATTCCTCTGATTGGCTGAGGTTTTTTCCAGTAGCTGAGACTACCCTACATAATTGGTGATCGCTGAAGTTGAAGGAAAAGATTAAAACACTTGATTTTTCTCTACCAAAAGCGAGTTTGATTAACTGATCAACTCTCTTTACGACCATAAAGCATGGCTTTCCACACTACAAATGCTGTGTAATGGCATTAGGATTGGAATGTTGCAATTTTTGTCTGAATTGTCTCTGGCTTGGGTTCATACCTGCATGTTTTTATTTATAAATCGTGTGTGTTTACACCTATAAAACATCTGTCAAAATAAGTGAATTTCATTTAATCAGTGTTGGTTGAACTCATCCTTGTCTGTTGCTGTGGGGTTGGGGGATGTCGGGTAGACGGAGAGGAAGTTTGCTGTCTTCAACACAAACTCCTTGACCGCCTGTCCAGGGATGACATAACAAAGAACATTCTCACAACCTTAGAAAGGTTGATCCCTTCTGGGTATTGCTTGCCTGCTTTTTAAAGCTTTAAAGCATGCTTTTCCGTGGATAGTTATTTATATAAATAACTGACATTGTGTAAAATTATATATCCTTTTGCCTTTTACAACAGATGCAATTATAGTTTACATATCGGTATAGAATGCTGTTGCTGGCACTTCTGTTCATTACAGAAGATCTATTTATAGATTTGACAGTAGCTGAGTTGTTTTACTGAGAATCTCAAGAATTTTCTGGTTCTGTCTTACGGTCATTTTTTCAACACAGTCGTTTATAAGAAACAGATATTGTAGTGAGAGAGAGATCTAAACAAAATGTTAAACTAATAATATTTTTTGGCTTGACTCTGGGAAAGGCTTTAGATTATTCCTGCTGTCAGTACTATGAAACCACAGGAGGAGACCTCATTGGCCTTGCCTAGCCTGTAACTATTGGCTACAGTAAACACAGCAATACAAACTGCACTGTGGACGATGACTGGGAGTGAGAATTAAGGAAAACCAGTCGAGGGCTTGGGGGAGGGGCAAGGGCTCGCGTGATGGAGGGGAGGGGAGAGGGCTCGCGTGATGGAGGGGAG
>JAOVYW010074110.1:0-10657 GCA_025775045.1 Hiodon tergisus
ATACCTGTGCTTGGTAGAAACTTGTGAGGGTCCCTGAATGAAACGTCAATATTCCGGCGAGCAGCACGTCTGTCTGTGAGAAAACGGCTTCGCAAAACTTCCAGTCCGTGGTAAATAGTTGCTAGGAAAGCAGCTTGCAATCAGTAACAATGGTCTGAAGATTTCTGTCTATTTTTGACTTTCGGTGGAAAATGAGGAAAATCACAAAAATTCGGTAGGTAGGTTACCCTGTAAGAATTGTGCAGCTGGCGGTCTTTGTGAGAAGGACAAGCACTACGGAAAGCAACAAAGTATGCGCCTGCCAGGAATTGAACCCGTTTCTTCGTAGAAACTTGTGAGTTACCCTGAATGAAACGTGAATATTCGTCTTATGAATGAGACTTATGAAAGGGGACAACTACTGCTGAAATTTGTTTGTTGAAACTCTAATAGGTCAATACTTAATCTTGCCTGCAGTTTGGATTCTGTTTTCCAAATGTTTATTTACATTTTTCTTCCATAGACAAATCGCTTCTACGATCTCCTGTGCTTCCTATAAACTTGCCAGGTACCTTTTAAGAATTGAGCTGTGGGCAGCTCTTGCAGGGATGTGTTTGTACTTGTCTGCGAGACATCACTATATTTCATTCACAAGGTAGTCCGGGGTCCGATAAATAATTTTCCAGATGATTTATTAGAAGAGCAAGAATGTGGGTTGTTTGCTCCTTGTTAATACGCAATTATTTTCTTTTCATTTCCATGAATCAACAATTCACAACCATCAGCCAATGGTCTGGAAGCCAACCTATATTGTATTATTTGTGAATAAGTATCTGCCAATTGCTTGCATGTTTTTGAGCTTGTTGCTCTGACAGATGGACAGAGACTTCTCAGCTTTTCGAGTACAAGTTTTATTGATAACCTTTTCATCACACTTGATTCCCATTATGGATGTTACTCTGTTCTGTTTAAAGACTAGTAGAAAAAAAGCAGATTCCTGTATCAAACTGACAAACTGGTATGAGAGCAAGCAAAAGCAAAACTCCTCAGTTTCCCAGAGAAGTCATGCACACATCTTCCATTCAGATGTCTTTGATCTCCTCCTCCAGCTCTTCTTTGGAGAACATGTGAAAGGTTTTCCCAGGCTCTATTGTGGCAAGCTGAACAGGAAACAGAATACAGGAAGTGCTGAAGTACATCACTCAATGGTCTTTCTCAACTCATAGCCTGGATTGGAGTCGGTGAGAGATTTTGGGGAAGGGGGCTCGACCTGGGCTTCCAGAGATTTATTTCCTTCTCCTGCTTCTGTCTACTCACCACCGATTGGCAGTTGAATTTACTACCAAAGCGGTCCATCTAGTCTGTGTCAAAGTGCTTACGTGCAATATGTGGAAATGAGTCAGGGCAAAATCGCATTGTAAGTCGCAGTAGGCAATACTAACTCCTGAAGGCAAGCATGGTGCATCAGCTATATAACTAGTCCCAACACAGTATATAGCATGATGCTAAGAGACAGCAGAATGTCCCTGCGAGACCAGTAACCACATGGCAAACGCTCAACCAAAACAAATGTGTGACCCACAAACAAAACTGGTGACTGTGGTGAATCAGCATAATTCTCTACATAAAGATTTCACACAAACAATATTATTATTATTATTATTAAATGATTAACAACACTGAATTTATATAGCACCCCCTTCAGGATTTCAAAGCACTTTATAGTGTAGTTGAGATAACACACCTCAACCCACCACCAATGTTTAGTGCCCATCTGGACGATGTATGGAGCCATTTTGCCCCCAAACACTCACCACACATAACAAGTGGAAAGGGAGAGATGATCAGATTGAGAGAGCCAGGTTGGAAATTTGTCCAGGAAAGCAGGGAACCCACTACTCTTTACAATAAGTGCTGTGGGATCTTTTAATGACCAGTCAGGACTTTGGTCTTAATTTTGCCTACAGCACAGTGTCTCCGTCACTGCAGTGGAGTTTTCTTAGACCAGATGGAAGACTGTCTCCTACTAGACCACCTACACCACTTCCTTTTTGGTACCCATCTAAGTGCTAACCAAGTACTAACCATGCTGTAAACCATGCCAAGCCCTGCTTAGCTGCTGCCACAGGAGAAAGTCACAGGATGGCATGGCTACAGGCTATTTAACTGAGGACTGTGGTGAATTAGCATTACTTTCCATGTCCATTTTTACCGAATGTTGTTCTGTGGCCTACAAGGAAATTAATTACATTCTAATGGCCAACAAGGACAGTTGAAGATTACCTCCACGTTGGTGGCATTCAGCTTCTCCTCCATCACCTGCTTGAGGATGGTCAACGAGGACTTGATGGCTTCTTTTAACGTCATTGACTGAAAGAAAGGAACGCCACAACAGCAGATTCAAACAGAAGTTCAAAGGTTTGCGTTTTGTCCCGCTTTCAGCTCCGAGTGGAAACCAGGCAGCGGTGAGGAGGCAAAGTATGTTCACCTTGTGGTACACCTCCTGCAGTGAGCTCTGGGCGCCCTCCGAGGCTGAGCCAATGGCCCGGGCGTCACACTGAACGAAGGTTCCGGATGGGTCCATGTGGTACCTACACACACAAAAGTTTGACATAAACATATAGAGCATCTCCATGTGTGCAAATTGATCGTTTAAGCATAGTGTCTTCAGGAAAAGCACTCCTGTGCTTTACTGAAGCACTCCTGTGTTTAAAAGGAGCGCCCCCCAGGAGGCATTGACACATTAGAAGCACCTACCACAGCACACTCAATGCCACAGATGGTGTTAAACAAATTTAGCTGGACACTTTCTCGAACTCAAAGAAGCAACTGGCCTGAAGAACGAGCCAATACACAAGATTGTGTCAGAAATTTAGCGGTCGCTTTGACAAGGGATGGTGTGCTACCCCACACACGTGGATGTACTCACAGCTGTGGCCCCTTTTCATCCAGTCCACCGAAGAGCAGCGCCACTCCGAAAGGCCGGCTCTGTGGGGAGACCAGGGAAATTTGCCTTCATGGCATGAGTAAAGAAAACAGAGCTAGCTTGTGTGGAGTGTACAGACAGATTACGGGACACGGGCTCAGGATGAGGGTGAAACAGATACAGAACACAGAGCACCCTTTTTACCCTGCCAGCTCAGTTTTAAAGTCACAGTAACCACAGGTGTTTCAGTCCACCCTGTGGGAGCAGTACATATCCTTGCTGCTCGGCGACGGACCACTGTAATGCACCTAAAGCAGCCTCAGGCAAAGGGTGTGCTCAGGGGGTAATTACGGTTTTCTCGTGGACCAAAACGGGTCACCAAGAATTATCGCTCCAAGGGCACAGGCAGTGAGGATGGATTACCATAGCGCCGGGATCAGCATCCTCTTCGCCAAACTGCAGTGCCAGGTTAGACACAGCCTGGGTGACGCTCTCCACGGTCATAGTCTCATTGTAGGTGAACCAGTGGTTCTGAAAGAAAGGGAACAACTTGCTGAGCACAGAACCATCATGCACGCCAAAAAGCATTTACCAACACTGCTCGTGCACATGACTGGGCAGGCTCCACTATAGCATAGATTTTATGAATAATTTTAATTTATTCTCTTAAAGAAACTTTAACTGCATGAAAACCTTCGTACTGACCTGTGTCTCCACTCGCGCCTTGTCTATCAGTGTTTTAGCATCAGCTATTAAGCCACTCATGGCACAGCCTGAGAAGAGAAAATGGAACAATACGAACAAAAACTAATCACTTAATCTTTTTCAGTAGTTAGTAGCTAACCTCAACACCTTGAACACAGTATGTACTGCAGAGCTCATTCAGGACTTGTGTCCCTGTAACACACAGGACTTGTCCTAAAGTACTCCACAAGAGTAGTGAACGGAGATCAATTTTTAAAAGCTCACCAGCAAGAGAAAGTGCTTAATACTGTACAAAGAAATTCTAGTGAATTAGCCGGTGATAAGCACTGTAGTCTTGCATCGCCAGTGTGAGTAATAAGATGAGAACGACCTGCTGAGCATGCACTCCAGGTCACAAATGATTTCAGCACTTCACCTACTTGTTCAAAAGTCATCATTGGGATAGCAATTCCCCTCACCAACTCTTCTAGCTGACTGATAATTGGAAGGCACTGTTGCCTACTCATACTCTAACTAGATTGACCTGAGCCCATAGAAAATGGAGATGCAGTACAGATTCTGGGTCCATTCCATGCCTTGGAGGAAAAGGTAGAACAGAAAGGGGCCGAAAAAGGTTGCATGGCCCGAGGCAGAGGGTGAAGCAGTCAACAGGTACCTATGTGAGTGTCAATCTCCACAATCTTCTCAATGCTGCTGGGCTCCATGAGTGGGGAGGTTATTCTCTTCTCCACTGCCAAGCACACACCCTCAGCCGTCTGGATGCCAATGGCCGTGGAGCCCAGCTGGAAGGACACCGGGTGGACAGACGGAATGTTAAAAATACAGCGGTTAGCTTTCACCATTCCAAAGAAATTACTTAAATATTCTGAATAAGATGTTTACATGCAAGTTAAATTCAATATTCCACTAATATTCATGGTTTACATGCAAACAGGTGTATTCAGAATACTGCCATTTAAGAAAATGCGCAACAGAAATCTGTCATCCCATGAAGAAGCCTTTGTGAAATAAACTATACTCTAGAATCAAAGAAACCTACCTTGATAGCCTCAATGGCATATTCCACTTGGAAAAGTCTTCCTTCAGGGGAAAATGTATTCACTCCCCTGCAAAATCAAAATCAAACATTTCACAAACCTTCATACCCAGGGCAAAAACATAGCACAGATTAGACACTTCTAGGAAAACAGGACCTCGACCAACATAGACAAGATGTTTACTAAGCAACTGCACTTACAAAAGTAAACACTTCAGTACTTACTTACTTACATGGCGTTTAATTTAATCTCGTGCAAACGCTTGTTAAAACAGACAATCTTCTGAAAAATTTCGCTTACCTGTCGTATTCAGATCTCGTCAGAAACATTTTGTTAGATTTCAGTCTGTGAAGAAGGCAATAAGAGTAAGAGAGCGACAATTAACAAACAAATGACTAATATTAGTTAGGTGATACACAAAGCGTAGTTATTTGATGTAGCCTAGTAATCAAAACCTGAAACCGGGCAAAGCCGCCAGTCCATTTGTTTAAACTGTATGAATCAAGAAACGCCAAATGTAGTTTCTGCTTGTAATAAAACAACCAATAAGTCAAACATATTTATCATAAAAACAACGAGCACATGATCGTGAGCTAAAAGAAGAAACACGTTGAAGGAAGGGGAGACACATATTCTCATCTGCATTTACCTACGCCGCATAAAAAAATTTACAATAATAAATAAACAATAATACAACAATCCTTCTGATGGAAAACGAAACAAATATTAGCAGCAACCAGATGATAAGGAATAGCTTAAGTGTGCTCGCCAGGGAAAGAGAAACCAGCATAGTCATTGTGCTATCAAACGACCTAGCTAGTAACAGCTAGATCCACAATTTAAATCTCCATTAACACAATGCAGCACTCGAAGCACGAACATATTTATAAACTTCAACAAAGCAAGTAATATACCCACAGCAATTAAAAAGTTTCGGACTTACAGGATGGACCGTTTAAATGAGTTGGCTATGGTTTGTATAATAGTCCCAAAAAAGTGGGTTGAACCCACGACAAATCCGTTGGTCCTTTCTCGTCGGGAGGAGGCGGGACTAACTCAATCGCCGTGTGTGCAACGGGAAAAGAAAGGCGGTGAAATACTTGAGTGGTTCAGGTTGATAAAATGGGACTGTTACATTCCACAGAGCGAATGATAGACATGTACGTTTCGGATTTTCTTCCGAACACTAAAATAAAATTGGTTCCATGTAAGAGATTACGTGAGATTACATCATTTAATTTTGTTTTTAGATTAAAATATAATTCTATAAAAACACATGGATATTCGTTGCTATTTTACATGTTCTGAAATAAATAATTACTGAAAGAGAACATCATCTTACACAGTCATCACAGTTACCTACTAAATATTTTATTTTCTTTGGAGTCCTTTTCTATCTATGTAGTTTTATGTAAATATTTAGGTCACTCCAGACATGCACCAAGAAATAAGCAATAACAAAATTTCTGTTATTAATAAATTATTAATCAAAATGTTCATATTTATAAAAAGCAGAGATTAATATATTTTAAAGTCCTTGTTTTTTGTACAGTTGCATTCTAAATTACACCCAAACTATGACCGCCATACAGGCTGTCAGAGTCAAGATACTCAGTGACTTTGTACCATTACTAGCACACAGAGTGCACACCACTCTATGAGCAGCTCTATTATTTGTGCATTTCACCACTCTTCCCAGGACCTATATAACCCCAAGATGGAAACTCCCATGGTGGTCGAACATTACTACACCTCACTGATCGGATGTGTCCGCATGTTGCTGACCAGTCATTCAATCCACATCGTGACATCCTGATCGGCACGTCTTATCAGTGTACATATAGAGATACACACAGAAACAAAAGTAACAATTGTATTTATCTAATAGTACGTTTAAATGCTTTTTCATCCTGGTAAAACTGTAAATTCTAAGACGTAACATTTAATGGCGCTGTGCCACGCATGAGGAAACACACATGACACCTTCTGCATAAGGTATCCGCATGTATATATTTAATATAACATATATTATTATATGTTATTGGTATAGTATTACAATATTTATAACAGTATTTAGAAACCCTACATTAATTACGGACAACTGGTAGGGTCAGTACTGAACATATAGTCGCTTGTCTCTTTAAGACCAGACTGTGTGAGGAATCACATGTGCAGTGTTCTGTGTAGGTCAGAGGGGGAACTTGTCACAATTTTTTTTAAGAAGCATATTTGCAAGACAATCGAGAAGTTCGCCGAAGTTGTGCGTCGGAATTTTCACGATATAAACTTTGTGTTTCCCCAGGGAGGATAAAGCCCATACAACTTGTTTTGTTTGTTAGCCGCTAAACTTGGGGCGACTCGTGCAATGGAAGGAGTTGCTCAGGTAGCGAGATTTGCTTGCTAGCTGATTAACATTTCTAAGAACAGTTTGGTGGAGTTAGCGATCTGGATAAACATTTATGTTCGATAAGCACTGAAGTTTCTTGTGATGCTTTCGTATGTCTCTTAAATAACTTTGATGGCTCTCTTTTTCTTTTCTAGAAAATAGTGTCAGGATTTAGTCTAGATCTGGGACCATTGAAAGAGCCATTGGGATTTATTCGAGTTCTAGAATGGGTAAGTATTTAGTGAGCTAGTTTCACAATGATATAGCAAACTCTTTCTGTAAGTTTCTGTAATGTCTATTATACATTTATGTATTAGATAACTTCTTATTCAGGTTTTACATTGGCACTGTAGTGTAAACTATTGAAAGTAACTAGATTTATAGTTACTCATCGGCCAAGTATTCTTTCAATTTTCTCCAGCTCTGCATACTTTTGCAAGAATTGAAAGTGTATTAGATCGTATAAAAATGTATCAAACCAGACTTTGCAAACCTATCTTCGGCGTTATAATATGAATAAACTAGATATGAAGGATATAATTCTTGAAAGTTATATTTTGCTGATGGAAAAAGATTATAGTGTAGCGTTGACAGAGGAGTGTTATTTATTTGGGTTCTTAATCTGTTTATAGAAACTAGTACGGGCAGTACATTGAAAAAATGTAATGCAATGAAGGTGAGGTTAATATAACGTTTCGGTATTTGTTGTATGAGTTAACGTTTTACTGCCAGAAGAACAAAACAAATGTACATTGTACAATGGAACATGCAAACGTGTAGTTTGGTTAAATGAGGTTGCAAAATTTTAATAGGATCAATCGTATTCTGTGTATTCTAAGTGTTGCTGACACAATGCCTTGCATAAGCAGTTTAAAAACTGCCAATTGATATGTGTGATCCATGAGCGGTTAATGTGTTCATGTCTTCTACATTTTTTTTCTTTGGCTATCGTATATGGGATTAAAAAGTAATGGCCTATACTCCTGTGTGAAGCCACTGTGCCTTTGATCCAGTGAGGCTCCGGATGCTCTGGGCCTCTGTGGGGGGGCAGCGGGTTGGTGAATGAGCATAAGCAGCAAATTACACACATGTTCATGGTAAGAACGTTGAAACCTCATGTCTCGGTCGGGCGCTTTTATAGGGCGTCTGCAGGAAGCAAAACTGCTAACTCGGGGAAGAAGCCTGTGCTGTCGCAGCGTGGGATGGTTTATTTGAAGATGATGTGGGCGGGGGAGAAATGCCGCCTCCTGCCAAACACTAGAAACACGAGATGTGTGGCCTCTACGGCTCGACCCGAAGATTGCCAGACATGGAGTTAAGACGTAGGATGAATGGAATGTCGAATAGAATTAATCACATCCAGTTATCCTGGTGTATTCTGATCCAGTGGCAGGACTAAGTGGCATTGGGAAAGGGGGGAATATTGTGAAATACCTGTTAGTAAAAACGCACATGCTATAACATTTGCCTAGACATTAATATGTTCAAAACAGAACACAGCGCTGGCTAGGATACTTAGTCATCGATGAGACTGTTTACATATAATATAATTTCTTTTAATTTTGCTGTGTTTGCACATATGGTTTAATTATAACATAATGAAAGACTTCCTATTAGCGGACTCTTGGGGTTAGTCACAGGGGATACTACAGAATGCTCTGTTATTATGATGACTTTTGTTGTTTAGACGGTTACTCGGGTTGACTGTTGTAGTTGACTGCTATACAGTTGATATTTAAACTCCACCTCGCTCTGTTAATGTCATCAAATCGATATGGGTTATAGCCTTGATTTGCGGTGACGTGAGTTATGTTTCACAGGAGTGGCAGCTAACATGTCTGATACACAGATTGCAGCTTGTGTCAGTGGTTGAGTTTTTAGATGGGCTCATCTGTTTGTCATCTGCACGAGAGCCTCAGCAGCGTTTAGAGCAGGCACCTCTCTCTCTCAATGGTACTGCAACCCTGCAGGTGCCTGGGAATAGGGTGCTCATCAGCATCGAGCCCAGAGAATCAATCAACAATGGGCAGACAATGGTACAATGTTTCCCTGGCTGGATCCCCAGAAAGCACCCTTGGCAAGGAAAATGTGCCTATACTAGTAGGAGGCAACCTTGAGAGAGATCCAGCTTAAAGGGAGACCCCATCCTCTGTAGCCTGACACTGGGAGAATAATAGTCAATAGCTGTCTAATCAATAGCAGTCAATTGTTCTGCTAAATCAAAACCAGTTGGAGTTTGCGCTGGGTTTATACGTTTTGGTCAGTGTTTTGATTAAGTCCTGGTCTTTAAAGTTTAAAGTTCTTTAAACAAGGTTTCAGTCTCTGTCCAGAGACTGGTTGACTGGTGGAGTCCCACAGTCGATGTTGATGGAAGTGGTCACTGTCTGCAGGTGTTCTCCATATTTGCTTTTGCCACTGCTGGTGGTTACTCTGGGTCTACAAACATCAACGTGCAGTGCCAGGGGGGCGGCAGCGTCCATGAGGTCACGGCCAACTTTGCCTACCCTTTCAGGTGCGTACTAGCCCTAACCCTGCCCTTTCAAGTGCGTACTAACCCTAACCCTGCCCTTTCAGGTGCGTACTAACCCTAACCGTACCCCTTCAAGTGCATACTAGCCCTAACCCTGCCCTTTCAGGTGCGTACTAACCCTAACCGTACCCCTTCAAGTGCGTACTAACCCTGCCCTTTCAGGTGCGTACTAACCCTAACCCTACTCTTTCAGGTGCGTACTAACCCTAACCGTACCCCTTCAGGTGTGTCCTAACCATACCGTTCAGGTACGTACTAACCATAACCATACCCTTTCAGGTGCATACTAACCTTAACCCTACCCTTTCTTGTGCGTACTAACCCAGCTCCTAACCCCAACACCACCCCTAACTCTAAAATATTTAGCAGTTCTTGAGGTGGTCACTATCTCTGTTTGTTTCAAATGTTTGTTTTAATTTTTTAAACAAACTGTTTAAAAAAAACTAAACTAAAGCAATTTTAACCAACCATTTGACAAAACAAAAAAACACAACCAATTGCGTTTATTTATTCCGTTGCACAATATTATTTGACAAGTAATTCAGTCAAAACTAGAGGGGCAAAAGCACCTACACCATAACAAACCAAAAATTCACACTCATTCAGCAGCCCACGTTGTCTACCATGGTCTCCAAATACCTCTAAAGCTCAGGGGTGGGAACAGATAAACTGGATACCAACGGACAGGAAAATAAATTAATAAAAAAACAAAAAAACGAATATCCTGGTTCAATATACTCACAAAACGGAGCATAGCAAACGAAAACCCCCAATGTTTTTTTCACTTTTATGTAATAAATTGGATCCTGCGGGGCAGGATGGCCAGTACTTCTTCTCATTCCCAGGCAGCTCAACTTGGGAAAAGGAAGTTTTCCACTAACCCTAACCTTTCAGCTATACCTGGCTCATCGCAGAAATATGTGAAAACGCTCCGCAACACAGAGGTGTATTGGTTATTGTAGCCACAGTTGAGTTTATACCCTTTCAATGCATTTTGTCCCTTGTGGGAGCCATAATCACACACACACACACACACACACACACACACACACACACACACGGGCAAACTATAGTCCAAGTGTAGAGATAAAGAA
>JAOVYW010074111.1:30775-52460 GCA_025775045.1 Hiodon tergisus
AGAGCCTTGCACTAATAACAGTCATTATCGGGGAAACTGTTGCCATGGCAACATGGTCCTTCAGGAGAAAGTAACCGCGTTTTGTGTGTGTGTGTGTGTGGCCTTTTGATCTGCAGAATCTCCCTGAAACAGAGCCTCTCTCTACATGACCTGGAGCAGCACCTGGAGCAGATAAGGACCCTGGTGGAGGTGGGCAATGGGACCTCCAAGCGAATGCCTCTCTCCTGGTACATGATGCCAGACGAGGAGAACACGCTGGCGGCTCAGGTATAGAGTCTGGTCCCAAAAACACCATTGACGGCTCCTAGCCTGCATCTTAAAAGAGCTATGAACAGTATATGTCAGGACAGGATTTTTACTCTTTGGTGGATTCGACTTAAATCCTAAGTGATCGTCGGTCTGTTTACCAGCGGACATCATCTGCCGTAAAAAGACAGTTTTAGGTATGCGACTATATACCTACTTCTTGGCCTGTGGAACTATGGAATTGCTGAGGAGCAGTGGCTGCCTCAGAATAGTTATTGTTACACTGCAATTATCGTGTAAAAATTGACTTAATAGGGATTAAAGATGGCGAAAGTTATCCAGGATTGTACTGTACCGTGCAAAAGTCTTGGGCACCCTAGCCTTTTACATTAATGTAGTCTTTGATGTTTATTTTTTGTTTTCTGCATTAGCGTGTCAGTAGAAAAGGCAATTTTTTGAATTCCAGACATTCATTTTCCAAAAGAAGTAGGGGTTCTGCAACAACCTCCACAGAGCCCTGATCTCAACATCATCGAGGCTGTCTGGTATTACATAGACAGACGGAAGCAAGTGAGACAGCCAAAGTCTGTGGAAAGTTCTCCAAGATGCTTGTAACAATCTATCTGCCAATTTTCCAAAGACAGTGTGCCTATGAGAATTGATGCCGTTTTAAAGGCAAAAGGTGGTCACACCAAATGTAGATTTTTTTTGTTTTTGTTTGTTTACTGCCCTTTATATATATATATATATATATTTTTTTTTTTCAGAAACTTTTCATTTAATTATTTTTGAAAGAATCCTCACTCTGCAGAATTATTTTAGACGTGCTTAAGACTTTTGCACAGTCCTGTATGTCATTGTATTTCTCAACAGCCGTCGCCGAATAGAATATAGTGCGGTGGGTAAGGCACAGAAATTGTGACCAGGGAATTATAGGTTAAAATCCCAAGTGGAGAAATTACTTGAAATCCATAAACTCTTTACTGGGGGGGAGTTGAATGTTGGCTTTAGCACTTTTTTGACAGCCTTGACTTTGTGAGGTTTGAAACGGACAGTTGAATGTGTTTGTGCGGACAGGCCTATGGTCTAACTGAAAAAGACGTTGCGACGTTGAAGCTGCTGAATGAAACCAGAGATATGCTGGAAAGGTAACCCCAGCTTTCCCTGAACACCTGACGTACTGCTCTTTATTTTTCTGCTTAATTCTATTGAATTGAGGAATTGACACACACACACACACACACACATATATATACACACAAACGTTGCACAACATTTCTCAGGCTCTCACTTGCTACTTTGTCCACCTGCCCTTGCTAATAACGCTCTGATGAGAGTGAAAACGCACCGCTGAGCGCGCTGTGACGTCGCGCGCGATTTCTGACTGAACCGCGTCTCTCCCTGACCTTTAGTCCGGACTTCTGCACTGTCCTCAACACCTGCCTGATCCGCGGCTTCAGCCGTTTCCTGGACAACATGTCCGAGTTCTTCCGGCCGCCGCCGTCTGCCTCCACCCACAGCAGCACGCTAGATAGGTCGGTGGTTCTGACTCTCTCAACTTTGTGGAGGAACGGCCAAAGTGCCGGCCGGGTGCCGTTCTGTGACAAGGATCCATTTGTTGAAGCTTTGCATTAGTTCTGAATCACTACTGGTTACATATATATTCGTTTCATATACATTTTGTTTATAAATTGAGTGCAGATATGGGTGTTACAATGCTGAGGTTTTTTTTGTTGTAATACAAGAATGTGAATGCGGGTAACATTATGTAGTTTAATTTCTAGACTTATGAAAGAATTGCACATGTATGATACAGTTAGATACTGATAGACAAAAAGGTTTTCTTTTTCCTCTGCCTGTTTTTTTTTTTACTACAATTTTTCCTCTTACAGTCTATCTCATGTCAGTCTGCCACTGGCAAAAATAATACCCATTGTCAACGGACAGATTCACTCTATATGTAGTGAAATACCAAGTCACTTTGTCCAGGTGAGAAACTCATTTATAGTACACAAATGTCTGAGGAAGTATTAATTTTTAAGAAGTAAAAATGTTTTTTCCATTCTGTTTGCAGGATCTTCTGATGATCGAGCAGGTGAAGGATTTTTCTGCTAATGTGTACGAAGCCTTCAGCAACCCCCATGAACTGCAGAAATGACTGCAAGAGTGCAGAGGGTAGAGACATGTCAATGGCTAGTACACCTTTTGTGTTCCCAACACTTTTTCTCATTGAGGCGTCCCCTGTGTAACTTGGGTTGACTACCTTGCCCCCCTCCCCCCCATCCCGGTACGTTTCAATCTTCACCGCTGTGGGGACTTGGCCACTGCAGGGTGAAGCACAGGAGTCACCACGTCGTGTCCTTGTTGTAAGAAGTCTTTGATAGGGAATGTAAGAGTTTCGTGCCTCCGTTGGCTTCTCAGGACGTGAGGGGACCCCTGAGCATCAAGGTAGTGCTGAAATCCTTGGTAATCCTGTTGGGATTCCTGATCATCCTGGTCTGTTCTGCCTCATCTGCCCCCTTTCTGCTGGTGACCGCCTCTAGCTGTATTGGAATGCCTGTAAACGGTGACATAACAACGCATTTCCCTCTCCTTTTGTTCCTGTAGTATGTACACACTACCGTGTTCGTTATAGAGATTTAGGTGTTGAAGCTGCCAGCAGTGTACAAAGCCTGTAACGCTAAGACCAACCAAGATCAACGTCCCATGTCATCACGCTGCCCTTTCTGGGATCACTAAGATGACTATCAGTGTTTGGATGGGAAGAATCTACTGTACTGCCATCTACTACCATTATGGTGTCGCATGTTTTTTTTAAAATACCTTACACATAATGGGACTGCAATCTAAAGGATTCTGTTTGCGTAGGTCTAGTGGCGTTTCCATTTTCATCAAAACTCTTACGCTCTCTGGCATGCAGTTTGCACTGGCCTCTCTATAATGATCAAAGGATGTTGATAAGCATTAGTTTGCTTTGGTTTGTGAGATGTGGTTTTAGGATGATGTTAACATTACGGATAAATCCCAGTAGTGATTAATCACTACGAGTAACATTCTCAAAGTTGAAAATGATGATGACCATCATTTTGTTTGAACTTGCCCAACATTTTTCATCCAAATGTTTAGCCCAGGGGTTATATTGACTAATTTGTTTATATTTCCAAATAAAACTGACCTCAATTGTCTCAGTAAGACTTCCAAACAATTTATTTTTACATTAGACTTGAACCATGTAAATGGTTGCATCTCATTTAGTACACTAAGCCCTAAGAAAACAGGCACTCTTGATTGTGTGTTTATCAGTCTTAACTGAATCAAAGCCAGGCTATTTCTGCACTGCAATGAAGAGGCTTACGTATTTGTAATTGCTTGTATCCACTGCCAGGAAGTTGCTTAAGCTTTACCCTTTCTAACTTTCTAGACGTCTTTAATTTTTTAAGTTAGTTTTTCCAACTCGGTGTAATTACAAAGGGCCACTAAGTGACTTCTTCAGTGGGGCTGTGATTCAAAACCCATTATCAAATCTCATCGACTTTTTGTGTCTCATCAGTGGATGCCTGAAGCTTGATTAATTCTCAGGTAGTGTAATTATGACATCAGCTCCTGACAAAAAGATGTTAGACAATTATTTTCAATTTAAGGGATCAATTGCTTTCAAACTGGGGGGGTGATGTTCTTAAAACCCTTTATTACACGAAGAAATACATTTGAATTAATCCTTAAAGTAGTTCTTCTTTTGATACACTAGAGGTCAGCGTGTTGCCATGTAATGATTCCGTTTTATTACACCGATATTCAGCTTTCCCGTACCAGTCAATACACTGCAGAGATGATTGTCCTTAAACTTACTTTGCAGTAGGTCCCTGAATAGCATATTTTGACATTCTGATCATTCAAAAATGTTATCATATGCTGGTGTTTTCAGAAACTGATGGCCTTTCCTCCAGGAAAGGATTGGGATCAAATCTTGAACAGAAGGCTTGAAAACTAGGAATTTTCCAATAAAGAGAATCTTTTTATTGATCAATAATTCTGTGTAGTTTGTGCGCTTTTGCGGCCTCTCTAGTCTAGCATTTAGAGCTGAGTTCAATGAGCCACCCATAGCTAATGGCAAAGACTGTGCTTGGGCTATTGCTTTTCCATTAAGCAGTTCATATCAGGTTTACTGTTGGCGATTACCCCCTAAAGGATGAATATTAAGTTTCATTCCAGCTCTGAGTATAATTTAGCGTGCAGGTGCTTACACTACATGGCCAAAAGCACGTGGACTCCTGCTTTGAATTAGCGGATTTCTGTTGCTGACAGATGTGAAGTGGAAAGGTCTAGAAGCAACAACAGCTCACGAACACGTACTAGAGCCCTTTTCCAAAAACCATGGTTCCCTGGCTACAAATAAATGCTTAACTGAATTATTATCTGACCCCAAAGTTAGCCGAGATAATTGGCAGGTATACGTAAAACTAGATAATAAAGTGATCAGTCAGGAGCTTCAGCACTTCCGTGGAAATGCCAGCTGCACTACAGCTGGTTTTTGGTTCTAGCTGCCAGGACTACAGAGGAGACGATAGGACTCTTCAGATTGGCCACAGCTTATCACCCCCATGCCAGGAAGAGGGGGAAGAAAAAGACTCCAGAAAAGCTAAATATGGCTAGCACCAGACAATTTTTTTTTCTCCTCCTGTTTATTCTGGGTATGAATAAATATGAAGTGTGCCATGTAGGACAAGTGCAACAATCGCCTCTTCTATATGGTAACTGCAAGATCAATGGAAAAAAAATCACTTCCATTATACAAAATAATACCAGACAATGAACAATTACAAAAGAAATTCTAAAGTTATATGTCATTTTTGACTAGTGTCGTTACCATTTACTGGTGCCCTATGAGTCATGGGCAGTCTGAAAAGGACTGTTTTTACTTAATGACTTCCTGATACCAACAGCCGTCATTGCTCTGTGGGAGGTTAACAAAAAGATACTGTATCGGTGTACATGGCAGTAGTAGGAAAACAGAGTCCATTCTTTCTTGTAATTCAATTTACAATATATATTCGTGGAGGCATACAGAAGATAAATGTGTCCAGTCGTTCTATATAGTTAACAGTGTTTCATAGGTAATACAACCATAGTCTTGCATAGCAAATAAATGTGCTGAGCAACAATGACGATGTCCTCCAAAGGCTGAACTCACACTTTTTATCACATGACTTTGTGCTCTTTGTGGCATTTGACAAACAGGAAATCCCCGTCACATGACCATGGTCTGTGAAGCTGTCCTGTGAGTTTTTACAATTCCATAGCACTTGGAGTGGTACCCTGTGAAAACTTGTCAGTCACACTCCAAAAAATACTTTATTGAACGTGTTTTGTTAATGAAGATAATATGCTTGAACAAACTGTAGCCAGGGCAGTATACCTACAGTTAAATGTATTGGCTTTATTGTATGTTTACTCTTACTTATACCGTTAAAAAAATAATATATGTGAAACGGCACAAGATGCAATTAAAGTATATTATTTGTTTACATAGTTTCCAAATATGTTTGCATGTCTATTTCTTTGATTTTTCAATTCGTGCCAATACGACAACGTGCATTTGTACTTTATTTATGCAAAAACGGTTATTTTATTGTTTAAGTAAATTTCTTAAACAATGAAATGTTGTTGTTTTTGAACAACAATGTTGCTGAATCATAAGTGTGACTCACTCAAATCTAGTGTCTGCTTATCCAACCTCTCAGAATGACTCACGCCAGCATCTTATGTCACGAGGTAACTAAAACGTTCGAAACCAGTTTCACAAAGATGAAAACGTAACGTGGTCAGGTGGATGGTAATTTGAACGAAATGCTATGCCTGCGACAGTTTTTAGATCAAGTTTCGATAAATTCATCGCTACCCTTTTTACCTAACTTATGTTATCTGCATGAACTGCGTAGCAAATGTGTGACGTTCCTTTCGTAAATTAAATTCATGTGTTTGTGACCCCAGTTGGGAAGCACAGCATCTGACACCAGTACACTTAAGTGTTCCTTATTTTGCCTTTCTGCTGCTACCGTTAACCCGAGATCACTTACCGTGATGACTCAAGAAGCTCTCACACCGCGCAAGGGTGTGATGATGCCGTCATACGAGAGCAATCAGATTGGCTCACGATTTCATGGGACCACTATTGTAAATTTTGTATCAATAATAAATAGCTGCGAATCACGTGATTTGTTTGATATGAAGTCATCCGCCTGATAACAGAAAAAGGTCAACCGATTGTAAGAGAGCAGATTACTGGAAACAGTACCCTGCTCAAACCAACTGCACGGTCAGTAAAACAGTAACATATACTGACTGGCTTTTGAGATTTACATTTCACATTTTCCTGGAATAGGCCTACTTAAATATAGTTGTTTAGTTCTTAAATGACAAATTAATTTATGTTATATCATTATGAAAAACTGATGTATTTACTTCAGCCAAAATTACTACAAGTTTTTGGGACACGAAAGAGCTTTGGATTATACAGAGATGCAAACCAAAGAATATTACCTCCAATTATTAAAATATAGCTCCAAGCCGCATGGTAGCCAAGTCAGCCAACGATAAGTTTAATAATTATACTTTTAAGCCCAGTTGTATAACCTTCAAAATGTGATTGAGACAATAGTTCTGGTAGGGTAGTTATTATTTGCACAATATTTAGGACCATATTGTTTTGCATTATAACACTATTCTCTTAAAATGTATTAGATTGACTGTAATTTAAGTGTAGTTACAATATGGCAAAGCTAAGTACGGAGTTAGTTAGTAAATAGTCATGCCCCTAGGCATTTGATTAAGTAAAGTTTAAAAGGCGAAAAAACTGGCCACATTATTACAAAAGTGCCTAATGGTAATGGAAGATATGCTTTTTGGTTTCATGAGGTGATTGACAGGAAATTTTCAATCACACATTTTCAATAAAATAAATCATAGCAAAAACAACGCGGCTCCAGCATACATTTTGGAACATAAGTACAGACCACAACTGTGTATCATTTTGGAACATAAGTACAGACCACAACTGTGTATCATTTTGCAAAGGTAGGACAGAGTAAGCATGCATTATATCTGTACACTCAAAAGCTCTATTTATTAGCTCACCATTTAGACTTCTTGTCTAAAGATTTAGGCATTTGTCATTGCCGATACAACTCAATTAGTATCTGATTTCCCCCTGAGAACACCAAGTGAAATCATATTAAATCTGAATAATGACTCCAATTAAACAAGTAAGGGGTGTACTGGAACCAAATACCTACAGACACTGTGGCCTGCAAGGACCAGGATTGAGTACTCCTAAGTACATCCCAAAGATAAATTTAGACTATATGCCCCTGAATTCCCTAAACAAATTGGTGATTTTTTTAAACCAGCACAGCAGGTTTTTACAGAACAGGCAATAGATATCCCCGAGAATACTGACGGAAACCAATTCCACATGATGTAATGTATAATGTTTTCAGTCAAGTTTTACTTTCAGTACAGTGCCTTCCATATTTACTCATACCATTGTTAAATGTAACCAGGAACATGATTCAACAGAAAGAAAATTATTGTTTAATATTTTAGGAATATTCTCCAAACTAACACAGAAAGGAGTGATATTTAAAAAACATTGACACAAAAATGTCTCACAGCCCAGCAACGGGTACTTTGTATACCCCCCCCCCCTTTTGGTTTGACCACACTGCGAAGATCTGTGTAGTGTTTTAGGTGGTGGCATATTTCCTTACGGATTTTTGACCCTACCTCAAAAGATATTTTCTCCACCTCTACCAGATTTCTTAGTTTTCTTTTTGTGAACTACTTAATAATACATAATTTTTATGTTGAGCCTTCAGGAATGGCTTTTTCCTTGCAACTCATATTCATGTAGTCAGCACCAAATTATAGTTTTCCTCAGTTGTGCACTGAGGATGCTAGACTGTCTCAAAGATCTCAAACTGTCAGCCTTGGATTTGTGGTTACCTCACATATCATTTTTCTCACCGCGTGTTGTGACAATATAGTTATTGTCCTCTTCCTGGAAAGATAGCAACTGTTCCAGTTGCCATGGCCACTTATGATGGACACTTTAGTGTTAAATAGTAGATAAAGCTTCTTGTGACTGACCAACTTGTGAAGATTATTGACTCTTTCTCTGCAAAGAGAATAAATTACCTGGCCTTTATCATCATCTTACTGAAGGATTTCCTTGCTGCTGTGTTACCTCCTTTTATTCCCATTTGGGAAAATGGGGCTCAATGATACAGTAGCTTCTAGAAAGTTCCATAAGCTTTTATTTTACTATGTTTTGCTAGTAGATATTTAGGGGTTGGAAAATAATTTTGTTGTTTGAGTTACAATGAAGCTTCAATTTATCTAAGCAAAACTATAATATTCCACAATCGTTTCACGGCAAACTATTGTTCTTGAAGTAATTAGCTACAGATATCTGGACTTCCAAAGTAGAGTTTGTCTGGATTCGGGAATCTGGAGATTACACTTCATAGTTAAAACTGAGGAAAATAAAATCAACGTCTGTCACCCTTTATTAGACAGATATAAAGGCCAAATCAACATAATTCAAACTTTCTATGGTTTTACTTTGGCTCCTTACACAAAAACATCTTAAGAAGTAAAATACTGTGATTAAATAATGTTATCTATCTGGATTATACTTCTGGACACTTTAGTTGCATATTCGCTCCCTAAGAATTTCCCGTTTGAACCAGACCGATATTAAAGTCCTTGGGAGTCCTGTACTCGGCTTCCCGTTTGCCGGCTGAATGCCTGAAGTGAAAGTCCATTAGGTGGGAGGCTGCTGCTATGGGAACAGCCCTGTAAACAAGTATACAGCAATCTGGTCAGCGCTCAAGAGTGAGCGCAGGGGGAGGCTGGGCGGATTTAACTTGACTTTTAAATAACCATGACTTCTACCACTCTGAATGGCACAAATGTAGTAAGGAAAACTACAAACTACTATTTAAAGTAGGCCATGTCACTCCTAACAACTGCATAACCATTGACCATTGGCTTCACTATGGCTTTGAATCTGCTGAGTCACTGAAGCTATATTTATATCTACATCAGATTTTTGCCTGATTCTTTTGTCTGGGTACTTTTTTTTCCCCTTTTCTTTTTAATGTCGCTATTATGGTTCACGTAAAGGACATAGCTGTGAAGTTCCTGAATGAAACTAAACGGCCCATATAAACACTGATTTGGAGGAAGTACCAGTAACGATTTGATTTTAGTTTAAGACAGTACACAATATTTAGTAGTGAAAATGATGTCAACATTGTCAATCATTTACCGCAAACAATACAGCAATCTCATCATTAGTCTCTTTAAATGAAAGCCGGTAAAGCAAATGTCATCGAGAGAGCTAATTTCATAATTTTATGGTAACAGGTCAACCAGCCTACAAGCATGCACTGACGGCCTACTGTAATCCATCCATGTTAGTTGATTTAAAACCTAAACAACTACATTTACTATAAGTATAGAGGACTGAGGTTTTAGACACTACTATTTCGTCATAGGAGCACCATTCATCATTGTCAATATAATCTGAATAATAACGGTAAATAAAAACCAGCCCAGCTTGTGCAGTCGTAAACGGGTTTCATATTTTGTACAGGTTTCACGATTGCTATCGGGGAGACACTCACGATGGGCTTCTACGAAAATCAAAATCAACCTGGAAAAAGAAAAACGTCAGTAAAAATGACTGCTATACTCTAACGGCTGCCATTGAACACAGTAATAACAAGGAACGGTCTTGCATTCTAAACTTTGAAATGGTTACAGAAGCGATATGCGTTAAAAACGTTTTAAAACAGAAATTTAAATAAAACAATTAAAAAACACAATAAAGATAATAAACACTCTTCAATTGGTTCAAGGTGAGATATTTCTGTGAGAGTAACTTCTTCATAAACGTTGTTAGCCAAAATGGAAGGATGGGGCATATTCCTCGCCTTACTGGAATGCGATGTCACTCTGATCGAAAGTGCAAATTATCCATATTGAACGTCGGTTTTTTTTTTCCAGTTGGTAAGATACCTGTGCTTAATCAAGTAATCTGCTTTGTTGACGGGTGGCTTCGTGATCCGATATATTTTGCCACTTCCCAACCATCACAATATTACGCTAAAGCCAGGGTGATTCGTACACTTCCCGGAAAGGATGACGTGTTCTTATCCTTGTCAGAATAAACAGAAATGTTTCGTTTCTTAAAGTAACATCCATTTCATTACAAGTTTACAACAATCAAGTTCAAATGAGTGGGACATCTTGTTTTCTAGTAAAGCAAGGGTTGAATACAAATGATGCTTAATAAGTTTTCCTTTAGTTTAACGAATACATCTTAAACAATAAACAAGACAAAACAATAATAGTAATAATGACAAGATATTATAATTATTATTTATGTTTTTGTTCTAGTAGTAGTATGAATCGGCACCGTTTATAATTACTATAATTACCAATTATTATAATTTGGCAACACGAAAAAATGTGGATTACTGTGAAATTCTGAAATAAATATCCACCGTTTTACGCACCCAAACGCAGATCGGTATTTTATTTATCAAATATTCCTGCCTTCACTAAGTTACATTCTAAAAATCAGAATATATATTCAATTTCAATCAAGACCTGGCGCATATGGTTGTTGTTGTTGTAAAATGATTACAAGTGGCCTTCCTGAACTAGAAGAACGGGGAACTAATGTCGATATTTTCTTAAACAAGAAACTCAGACATTATTCTGACTTCTGAAACAAACAGTCAGTGGACTGCCATAAACGTCACGTGTAAGTCATGGTGGATGTTTTCAAACCAGCTGATGCCTGATTAAGGTTTACTACGATCATAATTTGAAGGTTTCGGGGAATTCGAAACAAAAACCACTTCTGCGCCACTCAGACACAATGAAACTTTTGTTGCACGGGGATGAGTGTGCTGTCTCAGTTTTGAAATGAAAATCTCATCAGACATTATGATTTACTATTGTCATTATTTATTGATCCGAATGGATAAATTCAATCACCAGTAACAATGGCTTTCGTAAAACATAAGATTAATGATAGAATGTTGGTACGCTAAGGAGCCAAGTTCATGTTTACGCCCTTGTTAATTGATTCTGTCCAATGGAATTAAAGGTCCTTTAAAATGATGTTTTGCATGTATGTATTTGACCAACGTTTTTATGACACACAAGCCTATAGTGGGATGTGCGTAAAATATTCTTAATTTATTATCAGATTGATTAATTCTTAATTCTGCTTTTACAGAAGTTCTGCCTCAGTGTCTGTTTTCTACGATTACTATTTACCTTTGAACACCTGCTTGTAATACAGAGTAAAGAGAAACAACTATAACATGATTATAGAAGAGAAGTCTGGAAGGCTCAGAGCTGCTGTGTGATCTTTTTAAACCAATCAGGAAGCTTTGTCAGATCCAAATGTAATGAGCAGTTCTATATTAGTATCTTTTATCGCTGCACCAAAGGCATATCTAGAAGTTTAAAAAATTGCAGCAGATATATTGTACGTAAAGTGCCAGTAATCTCAGCTGAAGAACTATTGCTCGAAATGTCCTGTTGTTTTTTTTAAATATATATATCATTATCCTTTTCTACAGAAAAATTGAATCTGTAGGAAAGAATATGGACAGGTTATGCATTTGACTATGTTTGTGATTTCAAGTTTTGATCCCCGAGCACAATGATGTTGCAGTACACCAGTAAATATGCAAATTCTTTTATTTTAAAATATTTTACTATAAACTGTAGTCATGTCAGAACCAAGAATAATCCGCTGCAGAGTGGAACAATATATCATGAAAAGATTTACAAAAGATTTAAACATGAAATGTATGTCAGCTGAAGAGTGATACCATGGCTTGTGGTTTGTATTTTTTGAGTAGGACAGCAAAACACTCAAAGATGTACAGACCCATACCATTTCTACATCCTCACAAAAGCTCTGATAAGACACTTAGAGGAAAGCCAAGCCGTGGAGTACAGAGTCTTACCACTGTCCAATAAACAGCGGCAGAGTCACCCTTTTATTTCTAGCACAGGTTACTCAAGGCTCCCGTATGGAAACTCCACATAGCTATGTCAGGTCTCCTCTGACACTGCACCTTGGCAACGACGTGTGTGTACACAGACAAATGTGACCTATGGGAGAAAAGGGTGAGGCCTAGCTAAGGGGCGGCTGGATAGGGGGATGGATCGGAAGTTTTCTGAGCTCAAAATTCTAGGCCAATTAGCAGTAGCCAAATCGCACTTCAAAATTTGATGGTGGAATGCTGTTCTGGGTTCACCACACTGCTTGCCACTGGCCCTCCAGATACTGGTCCACCAGCCAGAGCAAAGGGGGAAACCAACCAGAGCACACCTCTTTGACAAGTTAGCTTTCTGTTTAAAAAAACACTGCCTTGAGCACCACATTTATGCACTCAGATTCACTCGACTCTAAAAGTTAATCAGACTAATTGAAATAAATACGTTTTTGTCGCTGATAAAATTTGACTCTAAACTGTTGCTCCAGCGCACCCCAGTGTTAATCTCCTGGCTACACACACACACACACACACACACACACACACACACACACACACACACACACACACACACAAAGTATTCACCCCCCTTGGATGAGGTATATATATATTTAAAAATTGTCTTTGTTTTTTTTAATTGAAACATGGTGAACTTCATTTGACACTGATCAACAGAAAAAGACTTTCATACCAAAGTCCAAATACATTTCTACCAATTAGTAACAAATATTAAACACAACATAATTGGTTGCATACGTATTCACCCCCTTCAAGTCAGTATTTAGTAGATGCACCTTGGGCAGCAATTTCAGCCTTGAGCCAATGTGGATCGGTCTCTATCTGGACAGTGCAATTTTTCCCCATTGTTTTTTGCAAAACTGCTCAAGCTCTGTCAGGTTGCGTGGGGATCGTGAGTGCACAGCCTTTCTTAAGTCCAACCACAGACTCTAAATTAGGTTGAGGCCTGGACTCCAGGACATTAACATTGTTTCGAAACCATCCTTGCACAGCTTTGGTTGTGTGCTTGGGATCGTTATCTTGCTGGAAAACCAATCTCCTCCCAAATAATCTTCTTCCAGCATACTTCAGAGTCTCCCACATGCCCTCTGGCAAACTCTAGCCAGTAGTGGCTTTCTCTTTGTCAGTCTCCCATAAAGCTGTGACTGATGAAGAACCCGGGCACCAGTTGTGTGCACAGTCTCTCCCATCTCAGCCACTAAAGCTTGTAAGTCCTTCAGAGGAGTCATAGGTCTCTTGTTGGCCTCCCTCACTAGTCCCCTTCTTGCATGGTCACTCAGTTTTTGAGGATGCCTGCTCTAGGCAGATTAACTGCTGTGCTATACTTTTTCCATTTCTTAATTATTGACTTCACAGTACTCCGAGGGAAATTCAAGGACTTGGAAATTTTATTGTATATATCCCCTGATTTATGTTTTAGAATAACCTTTTCACTCTGCTTGGAGTGTTCTTTTTGTCTTCATGATGGTGTTGTTTATCCCAAGATACTGACTCACCAGTAATTGGACTTTCCAGAGACAGGTGTATTTATAATCACTTTAATCAAGTCACTGTGACTGTGCACAGGTGATCTTCATTTAATTAACTGAGCTCATTCTAAAACCAGTTTGCTGCACAGTGATGATTTAGGTGAGTTGCATTAAAGTGGGTGAATGCTTATGCAACCAGTTATTTTATGTTTAATATTTGTTATAAATTTAGAATAATTGGTAGAAATGTATTTGGACTTTGATATGAAAGACTCTTTTTCTGTTGATCAGTGTCAAAAAAGTCAAATTAAGTTCACAATGATTAAATATAAAACTATATATAAAAACATCCAAGGGGGTGAATACTTTTTATAGGCACTATATTGTTGTATCTGTGCCTGTTGTTAGCTGTGGTGTGAAGGCAATGCCACTTTAATAAAACATTACTTCTAGTGTTTCTTTACCCTTTGTCAGGTAAAGGTTTTCATTTGATACTTAAATAGTCTCACCACACATTTCTGTCAGGAATGACTCATAGCAGACAATTTTCAAAAAATTCCAAACTGAGATCTGAGATTGAGGTCCATCAAGTAGGTTGATTGAGGTAGATTGTGTCAAAAACCAGCATACAGAGGGTGTCTCCAGTGATTTAGAGACTGCTATATTAATAATTTTAATCTTGTGTAAATCAGAGTTCTGCACTAAAGTCATTACCTCAGGTAATAACTCAGCTTTGGTACGTTTCATTTAGCTAAATACAAAAGTTCCAAAGAGTTAAACCCTCCCTGTGTTGAATGTTATTTAAATACATCTGATGAAACTATAATTGTTTCTGACACCAAGCCTTCATGTGAGAGAAATCGCACATCCCCTGCTTTTGTTTAAAATCTACAACCTAATGATTATATTTCATCGTGAGCAGCACAATAGCCTGAAATCAGCTGCATACAGACATGCCTAACAGATCCTTTTATTTTTTCGTAGAGTGAGGCACAAATGTAGAAATACTGGTCACCTTGGGCCGCACAACCAGATCCATTTAATGAAGTAATCAGAACCACCACACGATCTTTAATATTATTCAAGTGAGCAATGCAAACACCAAGGAAACGTCTATAGAAACTCTCTATAATTCAAACTTTTTCACGCCAGGAGTTGATGTCATTAAACCAAGTTCACCCAAGTCATGCATTCAACAAAAAGGTTGAGAAAAACACTTCATCTCTGTAAACGTTAACACTTGTGTGTTGCATAACGTAATCAATTTTTGTTGCATTATTTAAATTGATTATATTGCCTAACATGTCACTTGTACCCTCTAGTTCGTTTAACTCAATAATACCATTGATAATGGCTTTGTCTAATTCCCTGAGTCCTACTTTTTTGGTCTTCGTGGTCACCTTTCCCATCTGAATAATATTGTAATACTATTCTTCTGTTTGAGTTGTTCTCATATTGGGCCACTTCTGTTGCTTTCCGGTTTTTATTCACTAATGCTGCTGAATCTGAGCTGCAAGAAGAAGGCAGCAGTAGTGTTACACCTGTGGTTCAAACCCTCCCTCCACCAGTCTAAAAGTCCGTACAATGCCTTGTATTTCCGAAGGGAAGACAAGCCAGAAATATCTGCAAGTATTGTTTGAGCTTTGTTTGATTTAATTTTAGACCAAGACCTTGAAGACATCATCTTTCCAACTGCAAGAGCTGATCTCAAGCTATTTGTTTAAGCTGCATTGTTTTTTAAACAGACCTGAATCATGATTCTGTCAATTTCTTTTCGACCTGAATAGCCCAATTTCAGACCTAGACTGATGGACCTGGCTAGACCTCACTAAATTTCAGTCAGTGAACAGACATCATGAAAAGGATATGCCTGTAATAGCCACCTAACCTGTGGAGAATGGCAAATTCTGCTTCTAACTAAGTAAGACGTAATGACATGAAGCCAATTTTTTGTCCACGTAAAGCTTGATTTTAAACAAGAGCCAATTTAAACGAGTCACAAACCTACCCACTTCTAACCCACTAGTTCTAATGTTTTTCTGTGTGTTTGAGATAAGGCCACAGAAAATGACAGACCTTTAACCATTTCACAGCCTGATTATTCTGCCAGGGCCCCAAAGGCTATCAGAATGCTTTGCTTTGTACACACTCCACTGTTTCTTCTCCATTTTCACCATAGTGCCACCTATTTCAATTGCATTTTCACATGAATTTCACAGTTCAAATGCCACAAGGCATGTACCTTTTGAAGTCCGGTATTCAGTCCAAACTGGTTAAAAAAAATAGTAACCATTAACAACCGATTGAATAATCTGTTTTCCTTATTACTTTGCCTCCAGTACCACTGCTATAGGTTGAACATCTGTCAATAATCCTGAATAATATTTTCTATTCACTTTTTTTAGGAATAACGCTGGGGAATTGTTGATATATATATAAAACCATTGACCATACATATTAAATATCGTGTGTTCATTTTCAGGGGATACACTAGACATGATACTTAGTAGCCAATTCTTACCTGAGGTGAAAACCACCACAAGAGTAGCCAGTTAACTAGTGTACAGCCATATTGTAATATCAGATAGCTTGAGTCTATCTGACATTACAATACGCGTAACTTGGTGCACACGAGTAACCTAGATCAGCGGTTCTCCAACTGGGGTTCGGGGAACCCGATAACTGGCTAACGGAAAATTCTTTCTGGGAAATTTTTGAAAAATTCTATAATTGTATATTTGAAGTTGTGTCCTTATTATTAGGGTCCGTGATGAATTTGAATTCTTATTAAAAGGGATCCCCGAACTCCAAAAGTTTGAGAACCTCTGATCTAGACCAACCAAAAGCAGCTAAGATTGAAAATAATGTTCTGTGAGGAAGCAGAAGTTACCATGTGCATGTTAGCAATGGTTATCAAAACTATTAGTCTACTAATTTAAGCTTTCCACCCTTTAACATCGTTTTGAAATATCTCTGTATTATTTGATTGACTTGTAAAGTCGCACAAGCAGCTGGAGTGAACCCAGTTAACCACAAAGAGAGTTCTGAGATCGTCTATTATTACGTTGTATCAAGAGTTATGATCTGCACACTTGAATTTATCCTTGGTGCTGAGACCTTTAGGCTTTTGAGCATCAGGGCATCTTTGGCTGATATTTCGTTAGATCAAGAACTCGATCAAGAAACATATTAGGCTAACTATTTTTTTAACCTTGTCATTGTTTCTCCTATGTTTGGTTGTAAGCTAATCAAATATTTCAAAGCAATTTCAAAGTTATATAAGGTTGGGAAGCTTACATCAGTCAATGCCTTAATGAAATGTAAAATTAAATTAAAATAGTTATGAAAAGGGTATTTCAACATTTATTTACTTATTTGAACAATTGTTGATGTATTTAATTCAAAATCTATTCGTGTATTTTAATATTTAAGCCTATTTATATATGTATGTATGTATCCAGGTAGGCCTGTTTACTGATTTAAAAAACCTCGATCTTATAAAATATATTTATTTCAACATTTATTTATTTATTTAGTTTTGAAAGGAAACAAGACTAGCCTACTCATAGAATATTTCTCAACACCAGTTAAGAAATGTTTTAAAAGAATTACATAGAAACCAACATCTTTCAAATATGTATCATTTTTCCAATAATACAGCAATTACATTTCAAATAATAAATAACCACTCTAATATACATTGATCAAATCCACAAGCTACTTCAAAAAGCTAGAATTGTAGACGTATAACCGACGGTGTGTTGGATTTTGTTGGCTATTGCCTATTGGAAAATAAATTGAATGTTTGGGTTGGATAAAGCTATACAACTTGGTAAAAATGTATCTCCCGAAACATGAAAAGCCGGAACATCTGACCTCTAAAGAATATGGAATTATCGTTACCAAAAGTACGATCAATGAAATCTATTTACATAGTCTTACACAACATATATTGAAATGTTGTCGGCCGCCGAACTCACAGTCACAGCAACAGTCATGTAATAAAATCTATGCAATAAAATCTTCTTAACGAAATAACTTTTATAGTAAAACGTTGAAAATTAAATACACACGTTTCAGGTTCCGTTAAAGGTCTTTAGTGAAAGTGGCTTACCTTGGTTCTTCAAAATATGTAATCATTAGCCTATATATAATCTTAGTATCTCGCAAATAAGGTGTAAATTAAACCATTCTTGTTAAATAACTATATATTTTTATACTAAGACATACAATTATACGAAACAAATTTAAGTACCTCGAACTCTCTACTTACAACTAATTATTATTATTATTAATATTATTATTATTATTATTATTTACAGCTACTCCTGTTTCTTCTACTTCTAGCAATACATAGTACCACTACTGTGTGTTAAACTATAGTGGTTCAAATGGGACTGGCCGAATTTGTTCTATTGTGTATCCAACCTTTACATGTTATGTTTTATAATTAAATTCATCGCAACTGAAAATACCGAACTTATCAAGTCATTAACCCGGTATGTCTTTATTGGCTCATTAGTGTGAAATGTTACGAATTAAATTCCCTCTGAGAATAGTACTGAGTCTGTCCTGTTATGGTTAACTGCGGGGTGTTGCTGGATTGCATCATCGCGCGGCCAGCTTCCCCCATGATATAAATAGAATGACGTCACCTCTGACCAGTCTCTTACTAGTAAATGCCCGTGCGAATCTCCTATATAAAGGAGATGATGCAACTTAACGGCGATATCTGTAAGTTTCCTCACAAACTGAAGAAACCTATTAACAGGGACCAGACTTAAGCACTTCGTGCGATAGCACAGTGATTGAAACACATAAAACAACCAAAAGGTATGTATGATAGGGTTTTCTTATAGTCAAGTTTTTAGGGTTAGACTTGCGATTTCCCTGTCACTGCTCCTAGGGCTGAGGGTGAGCGCGATGTGGTCTCAGTTGTAGGCGTAGTATGGAGCTCTTAAAGAAAACGTGCTGCAAATTAATGAGTAATCTATTGTTGAGTTGTTTTGCGAATATTTGCCTTAACAAAAATTTACGCAGTACATTTTAAATGACACAGGACTACAAAATGCCACTTTATAATATGGGAATGTTATGCTTGAGTTAATAATGACCTACATACCTTTTCCTTATTTTCGTGTTGCTTCAACTCCGGTGGCTGACTCATGAATTCTGAACGTACCTAACACTTGTAAAAGTTAAAATGGTGTTCTCTTCCTAATTCAGTCAATTTTCGTGTTGTTACCGAAATGTATTTTAGTTCTTATCTGTCACTTTTTAAATATGTCGGTACATATTAGGACTATTCCTACGTAATAGAACGTAATATGACTGCTAGGACTATTCTGTATTACCCTCATGTTTTACCCCTGATCTTTTGAATGGGCTATTCTTAACGTGAAAAAACACGAGCAGGTCAATGTAGGCTACTGTTTCCCGTCGTTTCGCGCTTGGTTGCAGACATCGGGTAACACGTAGTATAACCATTAACAGCAAACACCAAGACTTCCTCGTGAGTTATTCGGTCTGAAGCGCTACATACGTGACGTGAGGAATTAACTTCCTTCTATGGACCAAGACACGCAATTCACACAATTCCGGTTACAGCAGTCTTTCTCCAGGTTTATGCAGTTCACTTCTTGTTTTGTTGCCAGTAACTGTCGGAGGCTACACATTCGTGGGTATTTTCTGAAAACTTTTGGAAAAGTACCTATTTACATACCCGGACATACCTATTTCTAAAATAAGACTAAATAGATACTATATATCTATTCTATCTATTGTATTATTACTTCGAAATTCGGTTTCATAACCTGAAAATATATAAATACTTATTTCTTATGTAATCGATTGAGGAATACCAAAAATCGTTGTATCGCCAGTTATTTTAGTGAGTTTTCGGGATGTTATTATTATTAAGTACATTGTTTCAACGTGCAGTTTGTGGCTTGTTCCCATACTGCAAACACGTGACAATGTATCATTTTATGTTTCAGTTCACATAATGATGCTTCAGCATCCGGGACTGGGTCCTTCGGAGATCAGCGCGTCCGCACTGGTACCTTGCCTTTCACCGCCGGGCTCACTTACTTTGGAGGACTTCACTAACTTTGCGCCTTTGGTGAAAGAAGAGCTGCGCCTCGCAATCCAGAACAAGCGTCTGTCTAACGGAATGGGCTCAGTTACGACAGTATGTACCAGCTCCAACGCCGAAAGACCCGCGGAGCTACCAGTCGCCAAAAAATTGGTAGGAACATGAGAATCATATGTCTACTGAAGCTACAGTTAAAATATGCTTAAAATAAAATATCTTTTCTTGTCACGTGTAAAAGAAAACAGTGTTTTGTTTTTGTTTTCTAAAGATATGTTACGGTGCTTTTTAAATGTCTTTGTTTTTGTAATTAGATTTGTAATCAAATGTTGCATCAAAATATGCATTAAGGAATATTTAATATTTTTACGTCATAAAAGGTATAATAGTTCACAGTTAAAACCTGTTCAGGTTAAGTACATTTTTATAACTCAAAACGAAAGGTCAAAAAGAAAACTTATTCTAGAACAATCACAATGTTTAGCCACGTTATCTTATAATGCTGCCTTGTGTACTAGTGGAAAGGAGAGGACTACACACTAAATTAAATTAAAACGGAATTACAACACTTTTGGTTAATACATTTTATTAAGCTATCTGAACAGAAACAGCAATACACGCTTGAAAAATTATTTTTTTACAGTGTAAATTTAATATTAATATTTTAATGAATATCTTTACTGAAGTGTATGCGCAACATTTCATACAGATTTACTACGGTTGTTTTGTTTATTGAGGTTATAATTAGGGAGTTAATTATTGAGTTTCTGTGTTCTTAATCAATTATTTTTGTTTTACAATAAGCCGATTGACTCTTTTTTCCAGATTACTCCAGAAGAAAATGAAAGGAGAAAAAGAAGACGAGAAAGAAACAAGATTGCAGCTGCTAAATGTCGCAACAAAAAGAAGGAAAAGACTGATTGTCTACAGAAGGTATTTGAAACAAAATGATGGAATAGGCCAAAAAACATTTATAGGGGAATTTAGGTTAAGTACTCAACCATATTCATTAAATAATTTGTATTTTGGGATTGTAGCAACTGGTACACAAGGACTTTTGGATTCAAGTCTGTTAGCGTTTACTTTTTCTCATTAACATTTAAAGCTGTTTTGCCTCTTTTGAAGGTGCCTGTGATGATTAGACCCACTCACAGTACAAAATGTCTTTTCTATACTGTGGCCCAAACTTTCTCCTGAGTTTGAAGGCTCCATTTCCAGTCAACTTGATTTAGGCAATTGTTTGTGGTAGAGCCAACTCCAATGGGTGTCCGTCCATCTCTCTTTCCCAGGAGTCGGAGAAGCTGGAGTCCATCAACGCGGAGCTGAAGGCGCAGATCGAGGAGCTGAAGGGCCAGAAACAGCAGCTGGTCTACATGCTGAACCTCCACCGACCCACCTGCATCGTCCGCGCCCAGAACGGCCAGACGCCCGAGGACGAGCGGAACCTCTTCATCCAGCAGATCAAGGAGGGGACCCTGTCCGGCTTCACCGCCTTCCCCGCCGGACTTGCTGATGCCCCCACACACACGTCATGTGGGCAGCATTGACTGACGGGTGAGGTGGGAACCCACGTTTTCCCACCAGCTGCCTGAGAGTGAAGGCTCTGCCATCCCTGCAGAGAAGTGCCGAACTTTCCACTTCTCCTCTTGAGAGGAGACTGCTGAGGGAAAAGAAATGGACAGAACCATGGCTCCTTGGTATCACCTAGCATGGCAAAGGGACCACAGCTGGTCAGATGAACTTCATAGTACTAAAGAAACAAGTTTAAAAAAAAA
>JAOVYW010074112.1:0-14439 GCA_025775045.1 Hiodon tergisus
GTGTGTGTGTGTGTGTGTGTGTGTGTGTGTGTGTGTGTGTGTGTGTGTGTGTGTGTGTGTATATATATATATATATAGAGAGAGAGAGTGCCCCAGTGTCTTTGTAACCCTTGTAGATTAGTAGACATCAACTTTTTTTTTTCTGGCTGTGCGTGTGTGTGTGTGTGTGTGTGTGTTTGTGTGTGTGTATATATATATATATATGCACATACATATACACACACACATTTCAATATATATGACCAATATATATTCTATAGTGTTGAATTGTCTTGCAGTTTAACCGGAATTCTAACAGAATTGTGTTGATTCAAGTGTATAAGTCTCATGTTCCACTTCAGTGGTTTTTATTCTGCCACATTAAGTTACCTTTGGACGGTGTTGATGGCTGCTTTCATCTCTGCGCTCACTAGGGTCACTGACATCGCCCTGATGCTGTGTGTATGTGCAACTTTCTTTTAATAGAAGCCATCTTCGACACCTCTTCGTTTTTTTGAGGGATTTTGAACTCGTTATGGTGACATTTATATAATCAAACCCTGTTTGATTTTCTACATGTTGTTGACACTGAATGTTATCAGATTGTCAACCAAATTGGAATATTAGTTAAAAGAGACCCTGGAGTGAGTAACAAACGATACTTATTTCATTTATTTATTAAAGAAAGTTATTCTATGCCCAATAACCCCTTGTGAAAAAGTAATTGGCCCCCTTAGACTCAATATTATATCACATTTAACAGAAATAAATGCAACCAAACGCTTCCTGTAGTTATTGAGTAGTCTTTCACAATGCTGTGGAGAAATTTTGGCCCTCTTCTCCATGTAGAACTCAGTGACATTTGTGGTTCTTCAAGCACAAACGGCTCGTTTCAGGTCTTCGTCTCTGCTACTCTGCTATGAAAACCACTTTTGCCCAGTATTTTTCTGATGGAGTCACGTATCTCAGCTGAGGCAAGAGAGGCCTGCAGATCTCTGGATGTTGTTCTAGGGTTCTTTGTGACTTTCTGGATGATTTTGCGCTATCCTCTTGGAGAGATTTTGGCTGGATGTCTCTAACATTCTCCAGTAGATGTCTCACACTAGTAGACATCAACAACTTTTTTTCCTGGCAGTCTTCTGAAAATGTATAAAAACTTATAATAACTTGTATTTAAATGTATAACTTTTGTCGTCATTTTTTTCCTTATAGACCCCCTCTATATTCTACTGCAATCCACTAAAATATCTGACTGAATTAAATGTGCAGATACATTGTACATACATACTTGCATCGGTGGGATTTACACTCATTGATATTGTCAAAGCGCGGAGTTCCATACACTTCTGTGGAATGCTTGAAATAATGTTGTCAGTGGGAAAAATAAGCTAAATACATGAAATGGCAGCTCACATTTTAATTAGGCCATCTTTGAGAGAGGGTAGTGTAATAATAACGAAGTATTTTGTTATTGTCATGAAATGTTTATAAAATGCTGAAGGGAATTTTAAGAGGGAAATACAAACAGAAAAGACCAACAGAAGAATAAATATTTTAACTCCAAAAACCGGAAGATGGCCTGAAGCAAATGACAGACAGCGGAGTTGTAGCTGCTCTTTTTATATGCATTTTTTTTAAAAAAATTTTAGCATACAATGTAAGTGTCTGACAAATAGGGTTGCTTTATGTCCGTTGCTTTCCAGCGATACTGATTAAGGTCTCTCATTTGTATGTATGCATTTAACTGTGCAATTTATTCTCAAATCATTTATATGTGTTAGCATCTAAATGTATTTGACCTTTTAGCCTTGCTCGACATCTCCTCTCGGTTGTTGCACACTTTTAATTGGCTAATTTATTTGGGCCTAGTCGTCAGTCATACCACATCCTAGTGAGTATTGTTCTGTTAGCTTTAGGTGGTTACATGCACTATTTGTACATAGTACTCTCATTTATTTCCCCCGAAGTTTTATACTGAGAGAGGTGAGGTTTTCCTTCGGGCTTCCAACCTTTGGCTTTAGAGGGGAAGTAAATGCCAGGTCATTGCTTCCCACCTGACATGGTATACATCACGTTTCCTCTGAATTCAAGAAGTGGGATTATTATTTATTTTAATTTTTTCAGCTTCTCGAACGTTTCAAATTTTGACAGAATTCACGAGTCTTTGATTATTGTCAGGACTGAAAAGGAGGAAATAAACAAACCCTGTAGTTCAAGGTTTTGATGCGTTTCAAAACATTTACGAGTACAAAGTAAAACACATTAATTAAAACAAGAAGAAAAAAAAGATGAGTGAGTGTAGAGCAAAACTTTAGTGTCAGAGGATTCTGGTGTCATACGTAACCATGAGACCCAGGGGCATGTCAGAATCATTTAGAATTAGAATTCCAGAGTCTTTGTTATGCCAACGTGGGAGTTTTTTCGATGTCTGCGTTTCTGCGCCAATCCGTCTTGATGACACAAAAAAAGCAGAGTGGGGGATTGACTACCGCCCCTGTGTTTTTCCATCCACGAGTGGGAGGACAAGACTACGGCCGCGTAACTAAGCGACTGTCGCCGCGGCGGCCGTGTTTCCGAGCTCAGCTGGCATCAGCGCTCTGTTCAAACGAGGGGCTGCCTAAGCTTGCGTTTTCATACGGATTCATTTCTGCACCGATCTGTGTCAGGCCTCTTTTACTCAGAAGTCTGTAGTTTATCAAGCTCCAACAGGTATCTCTGGGTATGTTGGCAAACAGTGACATTGACTAACCACAACATGAGACTCAAACTGTGCTAATGGGTCCATCCGTACTGAAGCTCAGTCCATCAGGACCTGGATTTCATTAGACTGCTGATCCAGCCTGTGAATACTTTTAGTTTTACACCGCTCTCTGTCTTTCACGTTAAGTCTTAATTAGGATCAAATACGTACCTCTAGGCACAGTGTATGTGTCACTGTGGACCCGTTGGTGTTTTAAATAAAGATACTGCTTAACAACCTGCACAAACAAGAACTTTGTCAAGGTCCATGCAGATAGTGGTAACTTTGTTATACCAGTACCACCACCAGGGCTCCTACACGGTTCTTGACTGATGAATCTTGATTGGCTGCAAGTGGGGCCACAGTCGAAGAGCTGGACTGGTGGTTATCAGGGTCGGCTCCCGGACCAAGCGCTGCTGTGGTACCCCAGAGTCAGACACTGGCCCTGAATCGTTGAGTACTAAACAGATGAGTCAGGAGCTGTGTGAGTCAGTGTGGATAAGGACAAATGAATAATATAACGAGTCTGTCTAACAGGTATAAACAAGCTGCTCCACTCCGGCCCTCGGCTTCCGGCTCTCGTCCTGCCTGGCAAGCGATCAATATGACAATCTCTATTTTTCTGTACGCCTCACCGTTTCTCCACTATTGTTTTTTTTTTTTATGCCCCTAGACTAATTTCTTCCAATCAGCTTTCAAAGCTGTCCTCCCTTACTTACTTATGTTTTTTCCCCGACAGAGACTATTGTGAACAAAAAAAAGAGCCGTGGTAACGTTTAGCCGCTGTGTAATAAACCACTTTGGGGACCGCATCAGCCCCTCCCGGCGTGGTTTATTTTCCAATAACTCATCACCTACACCTCTTGCATGTTCACCAGGGCACCGGTAAGACCCGAAGAGCCCGAATTTCTTTATTAGATGCAAACAGAGCTTTATTTCCTTTCACGAGACACTATTCCTCCTTAATATCCCACATAAACGGACTGAATATTATTATTATTAAGTCTCTATTTTAGTTTCCTTCACAAAATGACGGGACCCGTTTTTTTCCATGCGCACATACTCCTCTGCTTTGAATTAAGGGGAAAAAACGCCTTACGGTTCGTTTTTAACACTAGCTTTACCTGTGAGTTATCTCGAATTTTAGTTTTACGCCTGTGCATGTCTGTTCCTTAGAACCGCTTGGTTTACAGATGATCTAAAAGGCAAAAATCATGAAAATAAGTTTAATCCTCTGAAAAGGGAAGACGTTGACTGTGATACTTCTTTAGCATGGTGTCTGAAGCTCTCTTGCAAGCCCACCCGCTATGCTAACACTATAAATATTTTTCTTTCTCACGCTGAACTGCGACAACAGTCATGAGTGGTTTTGGCTCTGAGACACGGGGTGAGATCGAAAGCGGGTTTCATTCCTGCTCTTTTTTTTCTCTAAATTAAGTATTTGCTTTAAAAGGGTGGGTGGTTCTTCCTAAATTCAAACCAAATCACTGCTATTCTATGTGTAAGCGAGATTTTCCCATTGAGGCGGCACGTGCTGGGAAGCGGGAATCTGGGAATAAGCAGTCAAAGAGAAAGAGGAGGCAGCTGTGATCGGGCAAACAAACTGCACCACAGAATACCACTGTCTCAGGATATGCATGGCGGTCCTGGTGTGTTTGCATTTCGCAACTTTCAGATTGCACTACGAACTCACACGTTTTTTTTTTGGTTTTTTTTTAAAGCCTTTAATCCATTTGAATTCTTCTTAAATCATAAAAAAACAGCGTTTCTTAAGATGAGTGTAGACAGGCGAGAACGCACCCCTTTATCATTTTGATGGAATATTTTTGTAGGACTTTTTTTTTTTTGGATAGCTTTCTCCGCATTAAACCCCAGAAAGATAAATATTTGTTTTCTAATTTTCCTCATGGAAAAAATGCTATTGGTTTTTTTTATTTAAGTTTTTCTTTTTAAATCTAAATAAGCCGTGTTTCAAGATGTAAGGGGGGATTTAGTACAAGTCAGCAGATTTAAGAAATTACCACATCCTCTAGTGTTACTGTATACGTATATACTGTATGTAGCAGACTTGAGCAGCTTATATCACTTACAGCTAGGGCAGGAGTTATACAGAGTGTAGCAACACAGAGTACCAAAACACAAGAATAAACTTCTGTTCTCATATCCCCTGCAGTGAAGGTATTTTTCTTCCCCCTCAATTATGATTTGAAATATAAATATAATTTCTCACCGAACACAGCTTTTGTCATTCGTTCATTACTGATGTGGCAGCACTTTTATTGAACCAAAGTGTTACCCATAGAACACGTGTAAACAGGAAAAGATTGCCAAAGTGCCTTGCCTGTGGTGCTGGGATGAAGAATTCATCCATGTCACACTAATTATATTTCTCCCAAGTCGCAGTCTAATTCCATATGATTTGGCCATAATTAATCCAATTTGCCGTCATTATCTCTGTGTGCCATTTGAGAAGCGCTTTCTTGCTCACAGTGAAGTCATGAAGGTCTCTTCTTTATTTAAACGGAACTTTTTACGCTGAATGCAAACTTCTCCCTGGTCACCAGCAGGGACAAAACCTGAGACGTCAGACCCATTAGGTTGTGCGTTTGAATCCGTGGAGGCGCACCGTTTCTCTACATTGAAAAAACAACAAAACAAAAAAAAACAGATTTCACCCCATGTTCTGCTTTTGTTCTTGTAGCTTAAATATGAACCCATTCCCTTCAGTTAACAGTAAGTGCTAACTCCTCTCTTTCTCTTTCCTTGTTTCTGTCCCTCTGTATGCAGTAGAATGAGGAATGTTTCAAAATGTACAGTCAATCTCACAGGTTTTCACTTCTAACAAAAAAACCTTACCAAAATGTATAATTTACAGGAAGCCAAAGGGCAGATTACTGATGACAGAGAAATCAGGTTTGCTCCTGCTGGTCCCAGTAACCCGAATATATGTCCTCATTTAGCAGCCCCCTCACGCCCTGCACATAAATGATGTATTGGGTACTTAACGGTGACCTTTCTGTGTTTATAACACTCAGGTCGTTCTGCCATTAATGATGATGGGAAACAGATTGTCTTTCGACCTTTTGGCTCATGCTATCGAGCATTTCCGATTTATATCGGTTTATATGATTTGATTACCTGAAAATGCTGCTTGGGACATGGATTGGGTTTGCGGCTGTGCAGGGTTTTGTTTATGGGGCGCAGGGCCATGTCAGTGGGTGGTTAAACAGCTTTTATTGCGTACGTTCACTGCAATATAATCTCAGTAATCCGTTTGGAATCGTGGCATTTTTTATTGAATGCCTCCCCTGTACCTCACCCGGGAGCCTGTGATTTCCTTGCCATTTCCTTTTTCCATAAGAAAAACCTTTTTAAAAAATTTATTTTGTTAATGATCCACTCTTTTAAATACAGCATTATGAAAAAAAATCATTTAAAAAAATCAATTAGGGTGTTAATTAAGGGTGTGTGTTTAGATTCAGTCAAAATGGACGACGCGTGGAGTTTGGAAACCAAGTGCTTCTACGTGACGAGCCAGGCGGCATGATGTCATCGGAGTCGCCCGGAGACAGTGTGTATCACAGCAACCTTTTAGATTCCTCATGCGTGAAATTCAGAGGGAACCGATTACATAGGAGAGCTGCACCTCTCCCTCCACATTTGAATATCGTGATTGGGCTATGTGGAGCTTCTGGCTGCAAAATACTCAAGGCTAGATGTAATAAGTAATGCACTCAGTGTTTCCAATCCAATGATTTATTTTAAAGTAATATATTTTTAAAAAGGGAGCTGTGGATTAGTTAGACGGAAAAAGGGGTTGCATAAAAAGCAGGAATCTGAATCTGTGGTCTGGAATATTTGGAATCCACTGTGTGGAATCTACTCCAGATTTTGAGGCCTGTGTGGAATCTACTTTGGATCGTGTAATCTGTGGGAATAGCTGTGTTGGAATCTACTCTGGATTTTGAGATACCTGTGATATTATCTGCATTGCAATCGCTGTAAATTGTTGTGTAGCTATTCAACATTCATTAATATCTGCTAGTTTTCAAGCTACTTATTTTATTTTTAAATAAAGAGGAACGGTTTTAATAAAGGGAAGGACTAGAGTGGAACCCCCTGCCCTAATACTTGGAGAAATTAAATTTTGCATAGTTGAATAAAAGACTAACGTTTTCAGATATAAATCTGAAAGAGCACCAGGGAAAATTTGGTTGGTCCACCCATGCTTTTCACTTGCAAAAACCATGTTTAATTCATGTTAAAGCTTATTTACCATTTGAACAATCCGTTTTAGCTGTATTTCTACATAGAAAAGTTTATTCTATCATTGTCAGTTCTGTGGCAATTTATTCCTATTCTGTTCACATCCATTTGGCCTGAGACCCTGATGATTCACGTCCAGCTCTCCTCTCCGTTTGGTTTTAGCCGCTGTGGCCAAATCGTTTGTTCCAAGGAGACATGACTCATTTGTCAGCCTAGCCATTAGTCAGGGTTTGCTCATCTGTGGGAGTGGTTATTAAGGACCAGGATCCTTCCTTCCTCAGGAGACATCTTTCCATTCACAGAATCAAATAAAATCTGATGGCAATCAAAGGCGGACCAGCCGCAACCTGTTGTCACCACACGAAACGACCACATTATGCCACGCTAATACAGGGGGATGAGCAATTCCAGTTCTCTAGGGCCAGAGTCCTGCAGTTCTCTTTTAACAAAAGTTACCGTTTTACACCAAAGAGACAAGTTGAAAAGACTTATCATCCAAATAAAGTTAAGTATTTTAATCAAACAACATCCATGTAATTTGTTAAAGCTGTCTAAAACACTATTTATCGCTCTCATTCTTGCCATTTTTCCTAAATACCTGGTATACTTAATCGTCTAAATGTATTTTGAGCTTCGTTTTACACTTGCTGGGGTGGCCAATCCTGATTCTCAAGGGCCAAGGATGTTTTTTGCCTCACAATGAACATCAGATTTACACCTGGTTTACAATTCATGGTGTAATACAAAAAGCATGAATGCTGGGTTTAACTTCACTCGAGTGACGTTGCCCGTGACTCTGCCGTTGCACTGCAGTGTTTTTCCGGAAATGCTTACGAGGTTCGCCCATCTCAGCGGATGCTGCAGACACCCCTCCTCAACACTTTGGGTGACGTTGCGGGGCGGAGGTGGTTGAGGAAGTGGACTTGGCCCGAGAAACTTCCACTGCTTAGAGGGATGCCACTACCTCTACATTCCCAAGCAAGGCACTTTTCCAGCGATGTGAGAAAACGTGTGACTCACAAGCATGGAGGCTTATTTTTTACTCCATATCCTTTATCTCTATCTTCATAAAAATGTACTGCTGGCCAGCTGTCAATCATCTCCATCTTCCTGCTCTGACTTTGCCCTCTGTCTGTTAGCGACTCACCCACATCACCTTCCCTCTATTGGGTATGTATTTGCGTCAACACCCTCTGTTGACTGCTAAGGTGTTAGATCATTTGACATATACACCTCCCATACAAAGTTCCCCCCATGTGGCCTACAGTATTGCTTATGATAGGCAGGACAAACCGAGCTAATGATTGCTGCAGTGTAGGACTGTCATGAATAATTTTGGTATTATCTAATCAAGAGCTTTTGGGGAAGAGTAATTACGGTAGAATGCCTGGGAATACAATCATTGTGTGTTATTACATTTTTCATGCAGGAGAGTCCAATATTTTTTTTTAACACAAATTTTCTCAGCTAAAATTTATTTAAAATGATTGCCTATTTTTAGACCTGATCCTGTCCGTCTTTCACATCACTTGTTGTAGGTCTGTGATATTAAATTAGTGGAGTGTTCATCATGGATTTTTTTTTTTACATATATGAAATGCTTGATCAAAGAAAATTATTTAATGCTTTGAAAATCAAGTGGCATGTTGATTTTATGAAATATTCATGATAATTTAAATGACTACACACTGCAGATTTTTTGTCTGTCAAGGAGATCCATTAGCATCAAGCGCTGATGGCTGAAATCCTAAATTAGAACATGGTCCCGTTATTCACACCACCCGCATGACGGCAACAGTCACAGCCACAGCCCCATCCCCAGTAAGCCCCATCCCCAGTTTCATGTAGCGTCCCTCTGGAAAATAAACTTGAAAAAAATGGCCAAGATGTAAAGAAGAAAGCAAGTTATTCCCTGATACCTTGTGGAAAAGCCAATTGAGTACAGCTCATACAGCATAGAGTACTGTGAGCTGAGGATAAAAAGGGGGAAGTGCTCTCTAGCACACAGTCTGTCTGTGTTTCTCCATCCCATTATCCACAGCTCAAACAGGGCTCAGTTACAGATAATGAGTGGGACCGGCTTAATTGCAATCATTTGTCACACAGCACATTAATGTGTGAATGCGTTATACCACTGAAATGAGGTTAGCGACGACCGCAGCGCTCCTGGAGGTATAGAGCGGATATTGCAGCTGCATTCATTTATATCGGAAGCTGAAAGTTATCGCGACTGGTAGGGGCTTTCAGTAGAGTACAAAATACAAATGTGATTTTGTTTTTTAGGTATTGATTTACCTGATGTGCGTAATAACCTATAATCATAAAATGGTCAAAGAAGTTATCAAAACTTTACGTGTTCATCGGGATTTGGTTAAATATCATACAAAAAATACTGTTACTTGGTTCAGCTAATGCAGCCGTTCCCCGTGAGCATTATTAAGAAATCCAACATCCATAAAAGTAAGTACAATAAAAAATGTAAAAGTCTGTATATGGTGAATTTAATATCTGCAGGAGAATATTTACTTGTACTGAGATGGCCTGTCAAACTCTGCCAAGTCAGTTTAAGTCAATGAACTTGTTAGGGGTCCGAGGTTGGGTTTCGGGTCAGGGTCAGTGCCTATAGATAACGTAGGAGCCATCTGACAGGCCGAGACCAATTGGTCGGCTTGATAGCAGCCAAGCTCATTGAGGATACATTTTTTTAGTGCCTGTTCCGGGGCCACACCAATAGGTATCCTGTCCTCAAAGGAAAGGCGGGTCATTAGAAATGATCATTACTCAAATGCAATGTATTTAGAACCAATAATCTTCAACTAAGAAGCAAGAGCGATTGTTTTGTGGTAGACTCCTAGTTTTAGAAGCAAGAAAACGGGCTTTGTGTTGCATCCCCTGCTGAAACGAATGTCCTGGGTGTTGGAGGGAATGTACAGATAATCCATGACTGGATTATGATTACACTTGAAAGGAAACATCTGAAGCCAGTTCCGGACTTTTATTTAGTGATGTGCTAATATTAATTATTGCATTTATGAAGTCCTGGGGCTGTCATGTTCAATCAGACTACTTATAGGCCTCTTCCCCCCACTTGCTAGGCATTTGGCATTGCTCTGTGCATAAAACCTGGAACAAAAGCACAAAATCCCGTTGCCTGAAATGAAATAAAATAAATAAAGAGACAGACAGACTATGAGTGGGCGGCCAAGCAACGTAGCTGCGTTTCCGCTGCGGGAGTCAACGTAGCTGCGATGCCGCTGCGAGAGTCAACGTAGCTGCGATTCCGCTGCGAGAGACAACGTAGCTGCGATTCCGCTGCGAGAGACAACGTAGCTGCGATTCCGCTGCGAGAGTCAACGTAGCTGCGATTCCGCTGCGGGAGTCAACGTAGCTGCGATTCCGCTGCGGGAGTCAACGTAGCTGCGATTCCGCTGAGGGAGTCAACGTAGCTGCGATTCCGCTGAGGGAGTCAACATAGCTGCGATTCTGCTGTGGGAGTCAATGTAGCTGCGATTCCGCTGTGGGGGTCAACGTAGCTGCGATTCCGCTAAAGTAATAACAAACTAATAAGTATGTGCATCTTTAAAATGATTTACATTCTTACAGAGAGATTTTCAAATAGTTATTTGAATGCATTTTTGTCAAATGGCATTCCATACATTTATTCCATGCTCGCTGCACCTTAAGGTCATCTAAGATGTGGCTTTAGTTCTTGAAAATGGTCCCCCGTGTGAAAATGGTCCCCAACTCCAATAATACTGAGATCAGGCCCTTTGCGTGATAATAAAGGGCCCTTCCAACCAAAATAAAGGGCTACCTGGACATTAAAATCCAGGGTGAATATTTAGATAGTGAAAACATCCGACTCGCTCTCCTGTCAGCACCGATATTGTGTGCCTGGTCTGGTTCTGTGGTCTGAGTCCGCGTAACAGCAATGTTTTCCCAAAGATAGGAATGGACAGTGCGTAAACTAGCGATCCGTCTTTCATACACGAGCAGATTAAATACAACACTCAGTTTAGCACCAGTCTAGGCAAACACACATGCTGTGTGATTACATGAGCAATTGGGTGTGTGATCTGAATCTAACTTTACATATTTAACTAAATATTATCTACCAGGGTATTGTAACATGTTTAGAAGACCGCTCCGTGAACAGCAACTATGCTCATTTAAGCGTGAGTGTTTTATGGGATAATTAGCTACAATTTTGTGTGTTCAGGTCAGCGATTTACCGAGATTAGTATTAGAATAATCATGGTACTGAAATGCATCTAAAAATACAACTAATTCAAGTATTAGTCTATAAACAAAAATAACCACCTAAGTCTATTAATGGTTATTAAGTTCTGACAAGATGATTGACTTATCTGATGCAAACACATGGTGTCACAGTTTCACCAAATAGGAAGTGATGAAATATTCTTTCGGGTTTTCAATGTACCAGTTGTCAGGAAGCCGACACATAAACAAAAAAATAATCTTTGCAAAAATTATCCAGACTGAATAATGACATGCGATTGTATTTCAGACTAGTTTCCGCACGACTTGTTACCTTTATCTGAGAGAATCTGGATACAACAGAACAGTTTTGCTGACCAGTTAGAATCAGGGTGGGGTACACTGTACAAGTTTGTTTAAAACGTTAATGTAGTGTTAATTAGCCCAATTAGAATGCAATTTGTACAGCGTTTGTGGGGAACAGATCCCCTAAGGACAAGATATGTAATGTTTTGGATAAAATATTTAATATTTTTTAAATATACTATCCAAAAAAGTACTTTCAAGCCAAAGGATCTGTATGTACTTTAAATGTATGAAATGACATCTGCAGGGCCATGATATGACTCCCAATATACCATAGTCTTTCTGACTCTAACATTTCTGCTTCTCTCTTGTAGGTGAGTTTGAATGGGGGAGAATATGCTGGTGTCCTTCCTAGTGAGTATGTTAATTTATTTGATATGTTGATTCTTTATTTTTGATACTTTTGTAATTAAAGTGCGTTTTTGGCACTATAGGAAAACAGAGGAATATGAGTCTTTAGTTGGGAGTGTGATTATTCAGTACAATGTTGTGCACATTGCACTGGCTAATGCCAATCTAAGTGTGGATGAAGGCTGAATTTGATCCATACATTCTTCAGTCTTAGACTGTGTGGGATGTTCGCCTGCTTTGACTTTTGGCGAAATACCAGTCACTATTGACCGTGATTGAGTTGCAGACCGAGATCTGTGCCAAGTAAAACCCAAAAGAAGATCCCTAGGTTCTCCATGGCCAATGTTCTAAAGCCGCACAGGGTAACCCAGGTTCCCCTGAGTGGCGAGGGTGTGGCCTTCAAGGTGTAGCTGCTGCCTTCCATTCCAGTTTCTCTCTGGTTAAGGGTGGTCCCCTGTTAGCATTAGGTTTTATGAAATTCGACCGCAACGGTGTATGATTTGAGAACCAGAAATACTTTGACAGTCAATTAAAAACGCAGCGAAGCCGAAGGCACCTGACACCTGAAGTCTGACGCGTTCATTAAGTGGTCAACTTTAAAAGATTCAGTGTCCTTGTTGTGTGTTGCCCACCCCAGCAGAATTATCCCCAGTTGAATCTGGGTAGAAGTAGCTCCGGATGTCCATGTGCTCTGACGTTAAATGGGCACCTGATGCCGGGCAGGGGCCCTGCCGTTAAACCACTGCCTGGCGAAGGCACTTGTGCTACAGGCAGAACTCGAAACAACCCCCGGTCCTAAAAAAAGAGCCGTGCTCTCCCTTTGCACTCTTCAAGCGGAGACGCAGACTGACGCCTAGGTATGATGTGAGGGTGTATGAGTTGCATCAGCAGATATCCAGCCGTAAAGACCGCTAATATGGGAAAAAGTTCTATATACATTATATCAGACGTATGATTACGATAGTTTTATTATTGGTGATAATGTGGAATGATATGGATTATGATAATAAATGAATTAGGGTATGGCACCGTACAAGGCATTGAGGTGTGACTTTGCCTCTGCACTGCCCGAGGCGCGGGTCTGATCTGATCTGAGCTGAGTGGGGGGAAGGGGTTGGATGCAGTCGAGTGTGTCTCGCCTCGTCCCTGTCACTTTGATAGAGCGAATACTTTGAGGGAGATAATGGAAAGTTTCTATTCAATGAGGGCCAGTATAAAGAGAGTCTCCCCACTCATTCATCAGCATTGATTACCGTAGAACCTGTGGCCTAGGACAGGGGGCCGCACAAACAGGCACTCTACTGGGAGCCAGGGAAAACAATGGGGGATAAAAGCCTTAATCATTATTTTTAATTATGACAAAAAAGGACCTCCAATATAAGATAAGATACAATTAGGTAGCATTTGTGGCTCACCGCTACAAACTCTGTGAGCACGCAGGGCAGGTGAGAAAGCACTGAGCCACTCTCATCTGTTTTACAAACTGCAGGCTACACGGCTGGCAAGAGACACTCATGTACACTCATGTACTGTGAGGCGAATGGCACGATCCGGACTCAAGTCTGCGGAATGCACAGCGTTAATGTGCACGGAAACGTTGCTAATGTGTACTCAAAAATCCCTTGAGGAGGGTAAATGTGAGCCATGCCTTGAACTGCGGCTCGGCGCGCGCGTAGCGATGGGCCTCTGACACCGAACGGGTGGGAGTCGCGGGATTGCGTTTTAGAAATCGCCGGGGGCAAATCCGCCCACCTCCGATGAGTGTGAGACGCTTGGAAATGCTGTCACCACTAGAGTGGCTTTTTATGTGCCACTTCAGAAAGTGATGACTCTAGCGTTTTCTCCCGTCTTTAAACCCCCAGAACAGTAGCCTGTTAGCTTTATAGTTATCCTAAGAAAAAGTCCCTGACCTGTCTACATGTATTTATACAAGAATGTATTTGATACATTATTTAATTCTCCTGAAACTGATCAATCAGAGGCATTGGAGTTTTTTTGTGTATATTACTGCTGAATACAGGTGGTTGACGATCACACATCTTTGGAACCAGGGAATTGGCACACTTAGTTAGCCGTTTATAATTAGTCATTACAATACCTGTTAATTAGTCAGAGAGGCAATCCCTGCTCAAAAGACAAGTAGTAAAACCGACAACCCATAAAACTCAAAGGTCACGTCTAAATTTATAGTAGGCATTAGCAGGTATTATTTATTTTGTCCTTAATTAAAATTCAATGTCAGCAATGGCTTCTATGCCCCCCACCTTCATTCATTCATGGTATTTACTGACTTAGCCACCAAGAAAACTTAATTACTGGCTCGGCCACCAGGAAAACTTAATTACTGGCCCGGCTTCCAGGAAAACTTAATTACTGGCTCGGCCACCAGGAAAACTTAATTACTGGCTCGGCTACCAGGAAAACTTAATTACTGGCTCGGCTACCAGGAAAACTTAATTACTGGCCCGGCTTCCAGGAAAACTTAATTACTGGCTCGGCCACCAGGAAAACTTAATTAC
>JAOVYW010074115.1:6816-16824 GCA_025775045.1 Hiodon tergisus
GTGCCGAGGGAACGCCATCTTTAGCAAAGAATCCGCTCTCGAACGTCTGCCAGACTGGGAGGGAAGCTAACGTTAGCACACACTGCTAACGCAGTGCAGAGTTTTTAGTAGCGGACCCACTGTTACGATGACCGCGTGTGGTCGCTCTTCCATTCGGTGGGGATAGTCTCACCCGTAATCTCCCCCTGCTCCTCATCTTATCGTTTCAGTTTTTTGCATGCATTTTTTCACGTGACTATAAAACACCCTCGTTTCATTACTGTCTCCTTGCATGTTATTTAAACCATGTCTTTGTTTGCCATGAATACTTGTTAACGAACAACAGAACCTCATTTCAGATTGCACATTATAACTGTGTTTATTGTTATTAATAATAAAAAGCGCACCTGTAACCAGCTATGATAAAGCATAATTTAAGAATTATATTTTAGCATGTTGAAAAAGTCATATAAGACTGCCACAAAGCAATAACAGTGTTTATGCCCAAATTAACCATATCAGTAAAGCTTATTTGTACTGTGCTCATTGTGTGAGTTTTTTTTATGCCATTTTTTTTTTTTTTTTTTTTTTACACAAAGTCAAATAAAATAATTACCATAGAATCTGCTATGTATCCGAGGGGTATTAAATACACTTTTAAGCAAGTGCAATTTGTTTAGCAGAATTGTTTAACACTGGTTGTATGATAGAAAAACAACACAAATAATTTGGACAAATACTGTACCGTTTCATGTGCATATCACTAGAATTATAAACGATGACCCTGGGCAACGTTTTCATCAATCACTCTAGTAGCCTTTAGGTACGTGTGACACCCTCACTACACGAAGTTCCGTGTACAAGAACACTTAAGCTCCGAAGGCCCTGTGCTGTATCAGCTTAGTCATCTGAAGTTATTAAATTTCCCAGGAACCTTATGCGGTACAGCCTGTGAAGCCTGTTTACATCACATCGCCATTGGTTGGATGTTTTTTTGGGTGGCGGATCATTCACGATTTTTGTGTGTAAAAGCCACCCTGCTGGGGCCGTTTCCAAGATACTCATAACAGCCTGTCTGCCGCCAGCCTCTGGAGTGCACCCAAACCGTCTCCCTAGGTACGTATGACATCCCCACTTCAAGAGAGTGGGTTAGGGTCTGTGTCTCTGCGCCTGTAGCTCACGTAAACTGACCAGGGATTCTGTGGAATCGTTTTTATGGAATGGCAGTGTCATTAAGGATGACAACGGAATGTAACCAGGGAGTCTGAGATCACTTAGAATGGATACTTTACAAATCATCCAGTCCATTGCAATTAGGGGAGAACACAATAGAACATGAAAAATTATAATATTTGCCGGACTTCAAGTAGGAGAGAATCTAATCAAACCCAGTATTATGCCGGCGATGTTTTCTTCAAAAATAAAAACACGGAAGTATGTGGCGATTAATCTATATTCTAGTCTACAAACTGTTATATTACCCACCGAAGCTACTGTAATTAGCCAATTAAGGGAATCGGTTTCGGATGTCAAAAAATTATTTTCGCAAACAGGGCATGGAATTAGTAGCCTTCGGTGAAGAGAAATTAAGGGCGTTATAACTACGCCCTAGAAAGTTTATTTGTAGCAGAGTGCACGTTTCCTATTTCGCGTTTCTTATTGGACGGTTTGCTCAAGGATCATATTGATTGGCCAAAAAAGCTATCGAAACCAAACTCGCTTTAATCGAAAATGCTGCAGGCTCTAGTTGGGTATTTCCACTTGTATGCAGAAATACAATGGCACGGTGAGTAAGTGGTTTCTTGTGATGTATTTCATTTTTTAATTACATCACCTGGCTGTACTCCAATATTCTTAATGTCTTTATACGTTAATGTTGTCAAAATGTTGGAAGTTTGACTAGTTTTTTCTTTATTGTTTTTAGAAGTTGGTGTATTATTAAACGTAATTATTAAATTTTGCCAATTGCAATTTAACTCTTTGAGCGGAAACTCTTCATTTATATTGTAAACTTGTATCCTTGCTATACGACTGTGCAACTTTATTTGTCTTAAGATCTATTTTACATTTTATGATGGAGCTTGAACTATTTCTGTTTTTACAAATACGATATGGAGAGGAATAAAACAGTGACAATGTCTAAAAAATAATAACCGCTTTGAAGGTAAAAATGTTACTGACTAATATGTATTTGATTTAAAGAATTAGTTTGAGTTGAGATTTAAGGTCTTCACTGTGGATTCTTGTCGTTAAGTTTCGTTTTTCTTGAAACATCACGGTGGCCATTTCTATCGCGTCCTATTTAAACCACTTTAACTACAACGCGTCCTGCACTTGAAGGAGGGACTGCGTGTACTGTTGGGTATGGTTGGTAGAGACCAGTTTTCGTGGTTTCCGTTATTGTAATTGGCACAAACTTATTCAAGTGATGTCGTGCAATGGGGATCCTTGTCGCTGTTGGCATTTAGCCATTTTTTGCAGTCAAGTGGAACGGGGCTGCGGTCGGTTTCAATGTTGTTGTTTTTTTATTGTCCACTGGATTTGGCCTTTGAGTTACAATCACAAAACGTATATTTTATTAATCGTGTAATTATCCCTTGTAGTATAATATGATGTTGTATCGTGTGAGGAGACCATTCTGTGTCTAATCGTGCTTTGTTCTTCTGCAGTCAAGAGGTGAACCAGGCACTGTCGGATATTCTGAACGAGTTGTGGAAGCTGGATGTTAACCGGCTGAGACCTGGGAAAGATTACACAATTTCTTTACAGGTAACTTTGTCTCTTTGGGGCTGTTGTATCCTGGAGTAAGGCACTTGAACTGCCAAAGGGTACTTTGCTTCGGTAGATATCCAGCTCTACGGGTGGATGAATGTAGAAATTGTGAACTGTGTAAGTCACTTTGGAAAAATTTGTAAAAGTGTTTGTTTTCATCCGCCCTCTCTGCGTTAAACAACTCTATCTCTTATTCACATTTAATGTCCTCCGCACAATTTACTATCTCTTTACGTTCCTAAAGGGTACAAAGGCATATCTGACTGCCTACCCCCAGTTTTATATTTAATTTGGCAGTGACCAGTTAATCGCAGGCAATGGTAGTGGCTCTGGAATTAGTTTTGGAAAGGGAGTCCTTTTAGAATTGCAATTTTCTGTGAATATTCCGTCTTTGATTAGTATCGTTTTACACATTTTAGTCTTTATAAAATGCCTCATTTGCTTAGTTACGTGCATTGATGGTGCTGTGGGCTGATAAATTATATTTAATGGTTTTATCTGTTTGGTCCAGGGGAAGGCTGGATATGTCGCACAAGGCAGTAACAGTGCCACGGATAGGGCCAGAGATCCTCTCTTTTCCTACGTCAACTTGGCAAAGCTGAAGGGGATAAAAACCTACTCTTGTAAGTCCAAAGGGAATTAACTGGAAACCTGGAAGGTCTTTGCAGTGGAACAACAAAAAATGGCGTAGTACTGAATTATACGTTGTTGGTTTTACAGGGGTAGGGGGGAAAACATACTGTATCTATGATGTGCACTCTCAGTGGTCACTTCATAAGGTACACCTTTCTGTGAAATAGACTCCATAAAATGGTTCCGGGACCGTGACACCGATTTTCAGGATACTGTCAGCCAGCTGAAATGAATGAATGAATGAATGAATGAATGAATGAATGAATAAGCAGTCCAGTTTGCCCTCTGGTGTCTGACCTAAAGCTCTCTGCAGACTTCATGAAACTACTGGATAACTATGAGATGAACACTGGCGTGTCAGAGACGGTCACCGAGGAGGAACTGGCCGAAAACAACTGCTTTCTGGACGCTGTTCTTGAGACGGAGGTGATGAAGGTGAGAAGCTCCGCCTCTACACCTGGGTTTAGTGTCTTGTGCCGCTCTAGACTCGCGATGGTTGTGATGAAGGTGAGTTTATTGTTAATCTGGGTTTGGTTTTAAAGCGTGCTCACAAGTACCTGGTCAGCAAAGGAAAGTCTCCATCTGACCTAAAGGGGTTTAAGACTCAGCTCTATGACATCTGGTTCCGCCTCTATCACAGAGACCGGAGTGGAGGGTAAGTAACGCTTTAGTGGATGGATTGCATAGATTTATGTCCCGTAAACATAGTATGCCTACAGTTCAGTGAAATGGTTTTTAAAACATCTTTATTTTGATCAAGTTCTGAAAATGCGATCAGCTCTGTTCAGTCTTTTGTTGTGCACCACGCAGGGAAGACTCCTGCGGGTTCGAGCACGTCTTTGTTGGGGAGGCAAAAAAGGGACGAGAGATCATTGGCTTCCACAACTGGATCCAGTTCTATCTGCAGGAGAAGCTGCAGAAAGTGGACTACAAGGGATACAAAGCCAGGGACAACAAGGACACGGTAAGGGGCTCTTCGTGGGCACAAGGGACATCAGATTATGCCAGTGTGATCTTGGTTAATAAAAGAAAAAATCTCTAGAACGTCCTGGACGACATGCCTGAGATCACACAATCCTTTCATTACATGTGCGCCATCTGGTGGTTGTGGAGCTGTGGCAGCTGTGGTCTGGGACACGTGGTCTGCCTTTTTTATGTTCCCGGGCTGCTTGCGCAATGTGTGGCAATGTCAGTTGTCTTTCTGTATTAATGTAAATAATAATTATATCAACTATAGTAATTAACTAGCACAAAATTCACAATCATCTGTCCCATTTTTAAACAATGATTCAGTTTAATTTAAGTGATTAAGTTTAATGTTGTCACAGGAATTCAGACCCTCTGCCTTATTTGCTACCGATTTCACGGTCGTGTTTTTGGGGAATGTGGATGAATGCACAACGTAGTGAAGAGAAATCACAGTTTATGATGCTCCACAGCCGGATGAAGACGACCACGTCCTGAACCTGCAGTTCAGCTGGAAGGACCTGGTCAAGCCTGTGGGCAGCTCTTTCATTGGGGTCAGCCCTGAGTTCGAGCTTGCCCTGTTCACCATCGTCTTCCTCATGTCCAGTGAGAAAGTCAGCCGCCCGGTCGTGAGGGTGGACGAATACCAGCTGGAGGTGGTGGTCTATCGAAATGGGCGATCCATCGGGACGTCCTACCCCAGGCTCCTGAGCAGTAATAATCAGCACCTGTAGAGCCCTCGTCCAGCTGACGGCTCCCCATAGCTAAGGCTTCCTGCTCCCCTTCTGCAAACGTTCTTCTCTGGCCTTCACGTCCGTTCCAGACGTCCTGTGCTTCTTATAGAATACGCAGCCGCCAAGGACTCCTCTGTGTTTATTTCATACGTTGACTCCTCTATATTGTAACCTGCAATATTTGATTTGATTTGATTTTTTTTATTATTGTGATATTGACCTTTAAAGTAAATCACATAAGTTCAATAGAACTTTCAATATTATTTTATTATCGGGAAACAAAATATTTTTAATCTGCAGAAACTCACCTGATAGCTAAGTTATGGAGGTTTACTGAGGATACCTTGCATGCTAATACCTGTGGAAAAGCTTTCTGCTTCTACTCTCAGCGGTGATATGTGTTCGTTAAGAGGGACTGTCCCCATTGTTGTCCTATAGGTGTAGTTTCACGTAGGTCGGTAGTAAACAATGGAGGGGTTAATACAAAATTGATATATTTATACCTCTATGTCGAACGGTAGGTTTAATTCTACACCGAAATTACGTTCGCAGTATAAACTGATTTTTAATTGTACCGCTGAGGTACGATGCTCATGAAGACAACCGTTACTATGCATCTGCCACAAGATGGCAATATTTAACGGAATTATTTGCGCAGCTTCACGCGTTAAGACTAGTGACGTTTATCCGATGTTTAAAATAAATTTGTCGTTATATTTAGGCCATTTCTCTTACATTTCTTTCAGGAATAAAATGTAACATTCAATCGTGTATTCTGTACATGCAGAAAATACGCTAATATGTGGAATATGGAAATAAATCAAACCTATTTAAAAAGCAAACGTAAGGTGTGTATAAAGATTTTTCTTTAAAGGCTGGAAGTATCTTTTCTTATGTGCAAGAAGAGGGTGGTCCACTGCTTTGGAGCATAAAAATAAAAGGAGCACTTTTCCTTTAATTTTGGCCGCCGTTAATTCGGCATTCACTGATCTAAGGGGACGTTTGGTGTTTTCTCTAAAAGCTCGTTTTCGAGTGCTATGCAATTTAAGGCTTTAAAAAGAAATAAAAGAATCTGAAAAATCTATTGGTATGCTGCTTGATTATGTGACGTCAGAGTTAAACCACACATATTTATTCTTAATAATTCACGACGAATTCAGTCAAAAATATTTGGATTTGTTTCCACACGGTACAATTTAGACGTAACACCGCTTCACGTGCAGTGTCTTTACTTCCGATTGAATGTTTGCCTGACTGACTGAGAGGAACGTGAGGATATTCAGCAGTTGAAGGTAACGGCGACGAAAGTACTTTAAATAATGGAGGTTCTCGGGGAAGAATTTTGTGGCATGCCTCCGCAGCAACTCGCAGCTCCAGTCAATACAGTGGAGGTAAGTTTACATATACAGCTAACTAATGAGTTGCCCCATGTGTCAGCTAAATCTGCTGGAAGTAGGTGCCTCTCGATGATTTCAAAATATTCACTTAAAACTTCTTAGGGTGTCACACCTAACAGAATAAACAATAGTCTTGCAAATTTTAATTAAAACTATCAGTCGTATTTTTTGGTTACAGACGTTTTTTTATTTTTAGTTTTTTTTTACATTTATGTTTTTTCCCTTTTTTTTTACGTCGTACAGCCCAATTAGACCGTTTTAGAATTGTACTTTTATTAAATGGAAGTAAAGTTAAAATTGCGCAGTATGAAATTAAACTATAGGGAAAAAATTAAATTAATCGGCGGTAGATGCAAAATTCGCAGCACCTCGTTTGTGTAGTCTCAGGGAGCGCAGCCAGGTCAAGTGGGGAACGCATTCATAGCGTTCAAGTTAAGGATTATAAAATGCGTGAATCATTTAGAGGGGTTTATTATGTTACATATTACTGTCTTCTAAATCACTGTTCGTTATTGTAGTATGGTGGTTTATGGTTACCTATACAAAGTGACTTTTAATTTTGTGTTCCTTCTCTGTTTTTTTAAGGAAAAGTGGAAACTATTACCAGCCTTTCTGAAGGTAAAGTAATATTAATTATTCACTATTATAATTATTCATTAATCATGTCGCTTTTATCAGCAAAATTACCTTGTAATGAACAAGAGTCCTTTAACTGATGGTACGTGTCCTTAAATCAGTGTAATGGCAATTAAAAATTCTGTGCAGACAAATCGATTCGCCTGACGACAAGCCACGTTTGCAGACGTGTTTCACTTTGTTAGCGTTGTAGCATGTAGCTTTGTTTACTTTTCACATGTGGCGGTAGGAAGCAAATGGTGTAGCGATTAAGCTGTTTGGACTTGTTGAGGGTTGAAACCAGGCCAGTCCGTGACGCCGTTTCTGTCTTTTCAGGTGAAGGGTCTGGTGAAGCAGCATATCGACTCCTTTAATTATTTCATTAACGTGGAGGTAAGGCCGCTTTTCTGCTTCAAACTAGGCGGGCCAGTTGCTTCTACCTCGTGCAAACTTGTGTTGGAGAGCACCTTGTCTTGCCTCTTGCAGATCAAGAAGATCATGAAAGCCAACGAAAAGGTCACGAGTGACGCTGACCCAATGTGGTATCTGAAGTAAGCGTCCTGCGTGCGTTGAACCACGGAATACGTGTGTGAATTCGTATAGACTGAAAAGTCGTCCCTACGCCGTCTCCCTGTGTCCAGGTACCTGAACATCTATGTGGGAATGCCTGATGTGGAGGAAAGTTTCAATGTGACCAGACCTGTGTGCCCCCATGAGGTGAGTGTGGGTGAGAAATAACGCTCTTTGTTGGTTTTTGTTTCGCTACGGGCTTTTGATGTTCCCAGCTACCATGTCGTTTTGAATGAGTTAATGTGGGAGGTAAAATTATTGGCAATTTTTGACGTAATCGCAGTTGTATAAAACAGTGGCGCTACTTTTCGGAGCCATACATTTTATTGTTGTCTTCAGCGGGGTTAACGTCTGTTATTGTGGTCCGTAGTGTCGTCTGAGGGACATGACCTACTCCGCGCCCATCACGGTGGACATCGAGTACACCAGGGGCAGCCAGCGAATCATCCGCAACGCCTTGCCAATCGGAAGGTACCGCTGTCCGATCTGCTGACAGTCCCATCACATAGTTGTGATGGGTGGGGGGGAAAACCGCCTCCTACGAGAACTGCGTTACCCAGAGAGCCGATTTGTAGGGAAGAGGAAGGGATAGTTGGTGGGGGTCTTATTGTCTCTCTGTACTGAAGTTCTTGTAGTATGAAATGTAGCGGAGCGGCATGGAGACAGGCCTTGGGTAAAAATGAGCCACCCTTTCCGTTTAAGTCAGAATTTGGTAGTTTCCCCCCCCGCACTGTGTACTTGCCTAATATTCCCCGGGGGGTATGAGTAGGATCGACGGGATGGTCGCAGCCACAACTCTGTTTGAACGGTACTTCTGTGTGTTTATCGTTTTCTGAATTTGAATAAGCTTTACTTTTCTTTACCCAGAATGCCCATTATGCTGCGCAGCTCCAACTGCGTTCTGACGGGGAAGACGCCCGTTGAGTTCTCCAAACTGAACGAGTGTCCCCTGGACCCAGGTAGGACCCCCGAAATGCTACCATTGACCCGGTGACTCTCAAGGTTTAAAAACTGATTTTCTGTTCTGCTTGAAAGCATGTAATCGGCTCTTCACCTGACCTGTTGGGTCAGCACAAATACGATGCTGTACAAAACAGCAAGCGGCTATGAATAACGATAATTATGATGATGATGATGATGATGATAATTAATGAATGTCCTTGGTTGTTGGTGTTGCAGGAGGCTACTTCATTGTGAAGGGCCAGGAGAAAGTCATTCTGATCCAGGAACAGCTGTCCAAGAACCGCATCATCGTGGAACAGGACAGGAAGGGCGCGGTCGGTGCGTCGGTGACCAGGTACAGACTCTGCACTGGGGGTCTGGCAGCTGTCTCGGTTTCGGTTTCTGTAATATTTTTGTAGCTGCAAACCGTTTTCTCTGTGAAGCACTTCTCCCAGGGGTTCAACCCCACTATCCTGTGTGGGAGTTGAACCCAGTACCCTTCGGGGTCCAGTCCCGGGCCCTCATCAAGTTACCGTTGATCTCTGTCCCACGTCAGCCAACCTCAGCCTTACTCCCGCGTCCCTCTCATTCACCCAGCTCCACCCATGAGAAGAAGAGCAGGACCAACATGATTGTCAAACAGGGCAGGTTCTACCTGAAGCACAACACTCTGTCTGAGGATGCACCCATCGCCATCATCTTCAAGGTGAGACGCTGCAGCTGTTAGCGGCGCCGGTGCAGGTGGATAGGATGAGGAGCTTGTGGAACCTGAGGGAGACGATCAGTGATCATCAATGATTAATCCTCGTTGCGTTTTCCTGGCCCAGCGTTTGCTCCCTCGGTACTCTAAATGTAGTGTCTACGTTAGTGCTCTGACATCTTTCAGTTAGCGTCAGGTTTGCACTGGGAAATACCAGGTGACGTCCCTTCCACTGCTAATTGGGTTTTCAATTTAACAATGGAGAGACGATGTGGAATGAGACCCTGCTAACACGAGGTCTTCGATTTGCCAGGGTTTAGTGATGATGTACTTTTTTTTTCCAGTTTTTGTGAAAGTCGGCACCAAGTATTTTCGACCTGTTGAGCACTTGGGTTCTTGTCTGGACAACAACGCTGGTTTTTTACCCTCTGATTAGGGAACTTTGTTCCCATCCAGCCTGACGGCAGTTCTAAATACAGTATGGGCGTGGCACACTGATGCTTGCCTCTGTGTCCGTTTGATTGGTAATGTGTTCCACTGCTCACGTGTGAAGTTTAGTTCTCTTGGCTTCTCAGGAAGCCAGCATCCTGTGTCTAATATCTAAACGTCTAAGTAAACTGTAGGCGCAGTCTCCCCATTCAAATGCTCCATTATAAACCCAACCGGAGACATCAGCCCTCTCAGTTGTGAGGCTGTGAGG
>JAOVYW010074116.1:0-18816 GCA_025775045.1 Hiodon tergisus
CTCACTCACTCTGCCTTGTCTTGTCCTTCAGGTCCCCTGCTAAGTCGTGACTGTTCGTCCTTACGAACAAGATCTTGCACCAGAAATGCAGCCCGATACAGGTAAACACACCAGTTTGAATGGTGTGGTGGTCAAATACAATTAAATACAATAAAGTGAAGATTTCAGATGAGCTTACTTTTGGGATAACCCCATGCCTGGATTTGCACTGATCAGAAGCTGCTTATTGGTCTACCAAACACGGCTACAATGCAGCTTATGTAAACGGTCTTCTTTACACAACAGAGACCTCTAGTGGTAGATAATAGAAACACCCAGGAGTCAAAAGGGCAACTTATGCTCAGCATCTGGTTTTGCAATTTGCATGCTGGACGCGTTTTACCCATAACCAAAAATTGCCTCCATGGTTTTCAATGGTCTTGTAAATTAATTTTAATATTTCACACAATTTTTCACTCACTTTGCCCTTGATCTAATTCAGTTGCATAGCTCTTATATTCCTGCAGTTATCAAAATTCAAGTGAAAATGAACCCAGCGAGGGACACAAGAAAAAAAGCAGTGTTACAGGTGTGATTCAGCTCTAGAAATAGGTTGAGAGTAAAGTTTTTTCTTCTTCTTCAGAACTAATAACAACATGGTCCCTGTATGGTTTTGACCAGCTGACCCTGTGGTCCAGAAACCAGGAGACTATTTACTGCAACACAAGTGTCAAATAAGGACATCCATGAGGACAGAGTAAAAAGGCAATTAAACCAACCACCATGAAAAACCTGAAAGTGATCATGTGCCTCTGCATTCCTTTTAGAGTTACAATTGTGTTTTTTGGTACAAGTTGCAAGATGACATTATACACTACATGGACAAAAGTTTTAGGACACCTACACATTACACCTACAGGAGCTTTTATGACATCCCATTCTAAGTCCATAAGCATTAATATCAAGCTGGTCCCCCCTTTGCAGCTATAACAGCTTCCACTCTTCTGGGAATACTTTCTACAAGATTTTTGGATTTTTGATTTTTGTCGGTTGGAATTTTTGCTCATTCTTCCAGAAGAGCATTTGTGAGGTCAGACACTGATGTTGGACGAGAGGGCCTGGCTCACCGTCACCGTTCTAGTTCATCCCAAAGGTGTTCGATAGGATTGAGGTCAGTGTATATATCATATATATTTAATTGAAATACTGAATGTCTAGGTAGACAGTCTGCAGTTGGCAAGCAAGAACTTAAAGTCCAGCCAGGATGGCCCAACTAGTAGAGAGGAGGAAAACAGAGGAGCAGAAATAAAACACACTGGTTTGTCTCCAATCAATATTTCTAATTTTCTAATTGTGGTTTGAACAATGTGTTTGGGGCATATTTGTGAAGTTGGCTAAATTTAACCCCCCCATTCATTCCATTTCTACAGTCTTAGTTCCTTCTGGTTTTACATGACTTTCCTCCAGCCACAAACAACTTCTGCAATGTATTGGTGGTACAGTAGAATGGATGCTTTAAAATGATAAAATTCTCAAAAGCCTTGAGAGCAATATAAAAATACCATTTGTGACAGACTAACCTCTCCCAATTGTATCATATTAGTATAAAGTTGTGTGACAGTTACCGCAGCTTCGGAAGTGTAGAATGAACTACATTGTAAGCGGTGTAAATCGCTTTTAATAAAGGCATCAGCTAAGCAATTAAATTGTAAGCTTTTTGGGGTGGGAGGAGGAATCCTGCATAGTGACGTGTGGAGATTGACAGATAGTTGCATTCCAAGGCATATTAGCGCCTCGTTAGCAACATACTTATTCTGAGTAAATAAATACTACAACACTGATAAAAGTCATTAACTGAGAGATGTCAACCAATAAAACAAAACGTAAACTCACCTAAGCCTGTAAAAAACTTAATTGCCGATTTTCACAATCCCTTATGGGGAAAAATATATATATAGCCATGAACCGGAAGTAAGTCAATTCTTTCCCTGATTTAGGGCTACATAGTCAGAGCACACTTCGGCGCTCTATACTGTTCAGGAATTCAATGGGTGACACCCACCCTGCTGGCCTCTTCATCTTTGACTGCCTCAGACTCTTATCTGAACCTGAACACTCAGGGAAGCTCGGGAGCAGATTGACTCTGCGTGCCCCCCCCTCGCCTCCTTTGCCCACTAACCACTGAGTCCCCCAGCATGGGGTTTCACAGGCCCTCTGCTCAGCTAAATGAAAACCATTCACAAATCTTCGTCGCTAGTTTACTCACTTGGAAAACTGGGTGCATAAACTACATAATGAGGACAGTGGACGTCGGTGTCATGAATCAAGGGATTTGGGTTTGGCTTTTTTTCTTTCTTTCCTGTTTTAGAGGGTGATACACATATTTCACACTAAAGGTTTGAATTGTTGTTTTTATAGCTTCTAGTGCGAGTGCTGAAAATAATAACATATCACAAGGAATTCATTGTTTAGGTCATGCAGTTTATACCTATCAAATTCAGTCATTTTGCCACCCAATCCTGAAAATAAGAACATTGAAAACATAAATTTAAACAATACATTTATTTCAGCATCAGCAGTTCAGACAATTCTGAAACCACACTAATTCCCTTAAAACCCATTGGTGAGCTGACAGATCAGAATATAAAAACAAGGTGCTGTCCTGTTGTGCGCAACTCTTAAGCATACTATTTTACAAAAACACGATTCTGAAAAATAACAAAACTCTTGACACTTGGAACATTAGAACTATTAAAATAAAAACATTTTTACGTAAGAAAACATTTTTTGAGAAGACAAAATGAGATGAGAAAAAAGATGAGAGGGATATTCATCTGGTCATCACAATATATTTGTGAAGAGACAGGTAGGAGTGAACCTGATAATCTAATCTGCTGCTATCCAACCATCCAATACAATCAAGTTGAGACTGCACTAAGAAAAATAGTCATATCCTTAGACACACAACTGGAAGTAATATATAGTGTGTTCCAGTAAGGCAAATGTGGCAAACCAAGTGCCCAGAAAGAAAACCTATTGCCGTCTTATCCATAAAAATAATTCAAGTAAGGAAAAATCTCAACACAATAAAACAGTGATGGGCCTGCAGGAGGGAAGTTGACACACCTGGGACATGGAGTATGCCCCTGACACTTAGGGATAGGGAACATACACCTGACACACCAGGAACAGGAGGCAGAGGATCTACACAAGGGGACATCCTCCCCTGTGGTAAAGAGGTAGAGATCTCAGGTGGGTATTACTCAACTCCTGGGAACACGAGATGCTTTAACCCGTATACATGTACCTTTGTGTGTGATGGGTAACAGTGTAAAATGACCTTTCCCATCTCTCCTTAAAGGCAGGTCACACATTTATAAAATAAATGTATAACATATCTTTCAAACAAAACCAACAACTCAAATGATAAAACAAAAAGAAACCCCATATTCATATTTAATGTATATACACATCCCGATTCACATTTGCGCAACAGGAGAAGAAAGTTAAAACAGTAGCACATAGAAAGACCCCCCCCCTTGGTACGTAAAGACATTCAACTCCTGACACCACAGCGAGACAATACCTCACAGAATGTGGCTGCCAAAACCCTAGTATCTTGTAACTGCTTTGAGGCCTAAAAGAGGAGCCTTCATCCTCTCACCTTTAGATCGAAATCTACGGCCTAGGTTTTGAATTACACTTGCTACCCCTGGTTTGAGGAGCACTTCTTGAAGCTGAGTGAAATAAACACATTTGAACTAAAGTGTGGGTCAAGGTATTGCTCATTGGTATTCACTGACACTATTTTAAGCATTGCAAGTCAAATGCAAAGTCAAAAGTGGTTGTTCTGATGCACCGTGGTCATCTACGTTTCCATGGTAACATTTCTGTAGAGGGTTGCTGATATACCTTTGACGACAAGGCCATTATTTTGATCTTTGAGTTTCAGCATTACTGAGGCTTATCCACCTAAACTAATCACCTGTTGGGTATCAAATCCACTCAAAACAGAGCTGGATAGTCATGTCGTGAAATAAAGAGTCACAAACAAACTTCCTGATTGGTACACCTAGTGTGAGAAGCCAAAGCAACTTATTCCCCTTTGAGATATCAGAGTTCATCATTTCAAATATATATTTTTTTTAATGGGTCGTACCACTTTATAGGTGCTTGTTTTGGCTTGTGAACGAACTGCACTAGCGCTGCTGGGATGTCCAACATGATCTATTACTCTGCTGGTACATCTCTAAAAATTAATCTGTTCACAGTTTGCTGCTTGAGTTTCCGCCTACATTCTTTTTTTCATTATATTTATGATGTATATACACACACACTATGTATATATATATTTTTATTATTAATTTACTTAAAAAAATAAGTCATTGCGTGTCCAAAAAGTGCATTTCAAAAGGATCTCCATCGCATCCTTGTATCCCAAACCCTTGCACCCTTGAACCCTGCTGTACCCCGTTGGCACGCACCCCGGAGAGTGGGAGAAAAAGACGGGAAGAAGGGCAAAGAGAAGGTAGAAAATAGAGTTAGCGATGGTGGGGAGGGGGCTATAAAGGAAGTCCTTCTACGCTATCACCATAGGAACGTCGTCAGAGAAGCCGCTGATCATCGGGGTATCCTCATCATCATCATAGTCACCTGCGAGTGAGGGAGATGAAAGAGAGAGAGAGATTTATGGGTGCGGCACTCTAATGCATCGGCACTCTAATGCAATCAGAGATTTGTGAATACGAGTCATTGTCCAGCTGGCTCGATACCCCAAGAGAAGACGATCACATTGGAGGTGTTTGAAGAAAAAAAGGAGCAGGAAGATTGACCCTTACCCAGTTCGTCCCCGGACGAGAAGATGGCGGAGCCCAGGCGGGAGTTGTAGTGGCTGTTGGTGAAAGCAGTGAAGCTGTGCTGGAGGCGGCGGTGTCGCATGTACAGGGCCACCAGCCCCCCGCAAACGACCAGCAGCAGCAGAAACAGCACAGGGACCACAACCGCGGCCATGTCGCCAGAGCCACCCGAGCCAAAGACCGCAACTGCGCCTGGACCTACATGGGAGAGAGGCACATGCCGGTGTAACATGCAACGTTGAGCTCCATGGAGAGAGACACACACTACATTAACCTGCTACATCATCCTACAGGGACAGAAAGATACCGTGACGGCCCTCCCACTCTATCTGCCATTTCCTGGTTGTGCTTCCTTGGCAAAGGATTGGTGGGTGGAGCTGGGAGGGTCATCCTGATACGGCACACCTGTACTCAATTATTATATTATATTGTATTATATAATTTGTGAGCATTTCTTTGTTATTTAATAAATTCCTGTGTTATATATTTTTATTACCTTGTGGATTTCCAGTTTTGTCATGGCCTTTTTCACCTTTGTATAATACGTTTTTCCTCTCTATTGATTTAATATTTTCACATCTATAATTAAAAAATAAAATAAAATCAGAGGCAACATGTACCATCTGCGTGTATAGCAGTCTACCCCTCTCACCTGTGCCCAGGTCGTCATACAGCAGGACCGCAGACTCCCCACACAGCTGGCCATTGAACAGGCAGCGGGCCTGCACAGAGAAGGTGTAGTTGTGCCCTGGGAGCAGACTGCTGATTCTGAAGAAGGTCTCTGTGGTGTTTCCCAGGCAGGTGGTGGAGTTGGTCACACTGTCATACACATGGACTTCATAGCCCTAAATAGACAGGGAAAAAATGCAGAGACACATATACTGTTAAAGTTGCCACCACTTCAGCATAACTTAATAATTAACCATAATTTATTCCTTCGGGTCCTTTAACTTAGGAGGAAGTTAAACATAGTCCCCTGAAATATAGTCAGCCAATCAACAATGAGGCAAAAATATCACATCACAAAACAGTGTAGAGGTGATGTCACCATGGGAAATAAAACAATGAGGCACAGAATGCTGGTTGCCTGACCCTGCTCTCATTAAAGCTCCTGTCCTTCACCCCCAGACTCTTCCAGAGGAGAAACACGTGGTCTTTCTCCGAGAGGATTTTGAGAGCGTCAGGAGCAGGCAGTGGGACTGGACACAGCCAAGGGCAGTGAAAGAGAGAGAGAGAGAGAGAGGACACAATCAGCTTTTAATCCAACTCTTAAAAAAATTTTTTTTTACTAATTGTAAGCTGAACAATTTTGCCCTGGTGAAGGTGACAGTTAAATTATAAACAAATTGAAAATGTACATACACTGTGGCCAGTATATTAGGAACACCACCTTGTTTACGAAAATGGATCACTCCTATAGACAGTGAGACACGTGGCCGGGGATTGCTATATAAAGCAGGCAGATGGGGATCAAGGCATTCGGTTACCTTTAGATTGAGTGCTAGAATAGGCAAAACAATTGACCTTCGCAGCTTTGAGTGTGGTTAAATCGTCGGTGCCAGTCACACCAGTTCTAGTTTCTCAGAAACGGCCTACATCCTGAGCTTTACAGCTGGCAGTTTACAGTTTACATAGAATAGCGCAACAAACAAAATGGTTCCAGGAAAAAGGCAGTGAGTTCAGTTAACTTGAGTGGCCTTCAGTTAACTTGGGTCCATAGACCTCAACCCAACCGAGCATCATTGGGATGAGATGGAACAGGCTATTGGCAGCATATTGTGCCATCCAATCTACAGCAACTCTGTGATGCCATCGAATCAGCATGGACTAACATGTCCAACCCATTGTAGAATTCATGCCCCAAAGAATACAGGCTCAAAGGGGGGTCTGACCCCTTACTAGATGGGTGTACCTAATAAACTGGTGACTGAGTGTATCTCTGATCCAGAACCATATTTCACAATGACTGTGCAGGCCAATGGGATGGGGTGTAATGGGCAAAGCCTGTTGCTGACGCACTGGTACTGAGCATGTAGCTGGCCTCCTTGCTCATGTTGCGCAGCCGCACGCTGACACTGTAGTGGCCACCAGGCTCCAGGCCCCTCAGGGTGAACTCCACTGTGTTGTTAGCTGTGGTCAGCTTGTAGCTCACTTCAGTCCTGCGCACCAAGTCCCTCATGGTAACAGAGTAAGTCTGTAGGAAGGGCAGCAAGTTAGCCTAAGGGTTAGCCCGGAGTCACAACAATGATGCATGGAATAACAGAGCGTTTATATAGTAATATCAGCCAAACAAAACAGCACTGGGAAAATGGACAATTCGCAACAATTTCCTTTTTTTCAGCTCATGACCATGCATTGTTTTCATACAGAAAATATCAGTATCTCATTATACTATTGGAAGTGACGGATCTAAAGAATATTTCTACAGCACTTATCCAATTTTTAGTGAACAAGCAAACCTTCCCTAACTACAGTCTTGATTGTTTATACAGCACAGAACAAAGGTATCCTGTCGGAAGGGATGGGCCTACCAGCTGGTTGGTGGGGGAGTCGTAAGGTGGCTGCCACTTTAGGGTGGCCATGGTCTTGCCCACATGCACATTGTGCAGATTGCGGGGTGGCATTCGTCCACTAGGGATCATCTTCACCACAGAGTATTCGGAAGGGGGGCCAAGGTAGGGGGAGATTACCCGTACCTGTCCAATACACACAGAGTGAGAAATCTATTCCCGCCCTTCCAGATTAGCAGGCTGAATGAATCCATTGTGAATATAAACCGGCTGAACTGAGTGTGGAAGAGAAGCAGACTCACCAGGAAGAGGAACTGCTCGTCGCTGTCCACGGCGACAATCAGGTTGCTGGTACTACTGTTCTGACTCTGGGGGCTTCGATACAGGTCAAGGAAAGACGTGGCGAAGAAGACACCATACAGCTGAGGTGCACAAACACGCGTATTATCATAAATACATTACAACGTTTGAGTACTATCCTTTGTATATCCAGTATGTTACATCAAGTTACTTTTGCAGTTGACTAAGGATGACAGACAGGAAATTTTAAACGAATATTTAAACAATTTCCAGAAACTAGATAAAATTTGGATTTTTTTTCTTCCCCCACTGTATGGGTGCGTGTGTGTGTGCAGCCATGTGGGCACCGACTCACTTCAGCAGGAGGGCCAGTCCAACTGCAATTGACAGCAGTCTGGTTGACAGCACGTGCCTTAAGGAGGGGGGGAGCAGGCTGGGTGCCATGAGTCTTTTGCTGGGAAAGGGCAGCTGGGCTGTCTCCCACACCGGTGTGAGCCCACACAGACAGCTCGTAAATGGTACCAGCAGTCAGGTTCTCCACTGGAACGCACACCCACAGAGACATTTTGACAGGCAGTTCCAAATGCTTTAACTAGACTGTTTTGGTTGGTGTTGAAGCAAGGACAAGCTTTACCTCTCACTGCCCTTCCGGTGACTGTCATATTCCTGCTCTCCTTCACATGGGCATCAAATAGCCAGGAAAGCACCACCACATATTTCTCCACCTTTAAAAACACACTGCAGTTACACAGAGATAGTCACACAAACACGCCAGCATACAGAGTATTACAGGACCACTGACCTTATACTGGGAACTGAAGCTGAAAGACAGGCTGATAAAGTCCTCTGCAATACCATCCACATTCACCGAAGGGGTAGGCAGAGCTGGAACATGAGATAAGGTTTGCTGATTTTTCTATGGTAAGTAGCTCTGACGTTATTTGATAGGTGTATGCCATTTCTGAGATGCCAATTTCCTCCACTAATTGTGTTTCTACAGACCTTTATGAGTACAGAGCTGGAGAAATGTATACATGGCTCTGTGGACATCACAGAGCCCTTCGTGGGGCACCTGAAAACAGAAGCCTGAGTAGAAAGGACCCTCACCTTTCTCAGGCACGATGGACTTGACATTGGTCCAGTTTCCGACACCACGGCTGGTCACGGCAGCCACCTAAAGAAAAGGGCAGAGACATGGGTGAGCTCGATGACTGAGGGTCCAAACAGCACAGACCCGGCTGATCGGCCAGGACGCTCACCCTGAACCGGTACAGCGTGCTGGGCTGCAGGCTTCGGACCTCGACACTTGTACTGGTGCTCCGTTGAACAGACCACTCCACACTGCCCATCTCGCTGAACTCCACCTGCCGGTACCAAGACGCAGGAATGTTTTAACAATGGGAATAAACTACCAACACCAAAATAAACAGAAGGGGATAAATATATTTTATATCAGCGTTTAGCTAAATGTAAACTTGTGCCTAACTGAAGTAAGGTAAATACCTAGGTGCGTTGTTTTCCAAACGTTATACCAGCGTTAAAGATCCAGAAAAAACTCTTGTTTTATTGCCAAGCACACAAAGTACGGGGTATAATCCAATAGCTAATCCATTAACACTCCACACCAATAGCTAATCCATTATTTCTGATGCCACACAGAACCGGCATACTCACTATATACTCCCGGATCAGACCGTGGGCTTGGTCTGGAGGCTGCCAGGAACAGGCCACGGTGCCATCCTCGGTGTTGTCGCACGACAGCTGCAGGTCCCTGGGCGGGTCGGGTACTGCAACACAACATCACAACCTGTGGCACAACCAAATGTCACCGCACCTCCTAGCAGAAAGCAATCACACAGGGCAATCGGTTGGATGGAAGGGCCACTCCTTACCCCCACCACCATATCCAGAGCTAGCATTCTACTGATCACCCACACAGTCAACTCCCTCGGAGCCAGCACCCAGCTGATCACCGGTGGCTTAACACTCACCTCCCTCAGGCGTGCGCAGCGTCAGTGACTCGCTGGTCTTGTGCAGCTTGCTGAGACACTGCACCTGCACCTTGACCTGGTACGTGGAATCCGGCCTCAGCAACTTCAGACTGTAGCTGCTCTTGTTGCTGTGCGTCTCCACTGAAGTCCAAGTCTGCGCACCCACCAGCCTAGAGAGAGAGAGAAAAATCAGTATCAGAGGGGATTTTCAAGGCAGATATAGATTTAGCTCTGCTTTAAGAAAAGCTCACAGACATGGACACAGAATCTACTGAAGTATTTATAGCCCAGCAACCAACATCGCTATCAGACCACTTCTACATAGTCCTGCATTTAAACCCAAAACCAAATAATTCAAACCAGCCCCTTCCACGAAGCTCTACAGTGTTATACCAGTCTATATGAGTACACAAAGCAGTACTGAGGACTATAAACAAACAATTTATGGTGCAGAAATAGAAAGTAAGTTGAAGCTTTCTCATGAATCCTTTAAACATAATTGGAATCAATTCGGCCATCAAAGAAATACATTTTATTGACAAATTAATAACTTGAGAAACAAATAAATTTCAAACGAATTATAAAAAAATGGTTGACATAAAACAACCAGATAGAAAGAAAATTGTCAAATCAGAAACAGAGGGAGCTGAAACTCATTGCAAGGCTCTGAAACAATACAAACATCTTTTCAATAAGAAAGGCAAAGAACAAGCATCCAAACAAGTATCCCAAACTGAGGAATCCATAGTGCAAGTTTTTCCATAGTTTCCCTGTGGAAAAAGTTACACATATCAAAGTTAAACTGTATCAAAGACTAGATGAGAATCCAGACCCAAAGAAACCAAATTGGAAACCAAAATCAAGGACAATCAGAACCCATTAGACCACCCAATAACAGAAGCAGAGCTTCAAGCCCTCAAACCCAGAAAAGCCAAATCATCACAAGATTATCAGCAAGAGGCCCTGGTCAAAGTACGCAATCCTATCCTGGCTGCAGGCTGTTTCTCTGACATTTGGAACCAAGGGTGGAAATACATATGACCCAAATAATTAGAGGCATTTGTGTGAGCAGGGGAAGGTATTCTACAGTGTCATTAATAACCAGATACAGGCCATCATTACCGGCCCCCCACAGAACAGGCACTGAAGCAGAGCCTGGAAACAGCCGAAACACAGGCACTGAAAGGAAACCTGAAAGACCAGAGTTATGGCATTCAAGATCTCAGGAAAAGAGGTACCACTTTACTCTGGATATCAACGCCCTGGAGCATAGCAACAGCTACAACTACCTTGGTCTAATTATCCGTCTGAGAAATTTAACCTGATAATAAATGCAGTAAAAGATGAAGCATGTCATGCCATAAAAAAAAAAATGCGCAAAATTAAACCACAAAAAGATTTGGCAGAAAATGTTCGACAGCCTAATAAAACCAATTCTTCTATATGGTAGTAAAGTACTGGGTCCCCTTATCAACCATTTCTACGATCAACGTGATAAAGGCCTTATACAATATGTAAATACCTTCTGCAGGCTTACAGGAGTGCAGCCAACTAGGTCAGTTCCCCTTACATGCAGACACAGAAAATGAGCGCTGAACTACTGGGTCCATCTACAGCAGGCTGATCTGCAGTCCTCCCAACATACAGTCCACACAAGAGAATCCTCTCAAGTAGTATTGTACTGAAGCCCACAAAAATAATAATTTGAAAAACACCTTGGACCTGGCAAAACATCTGAACAGGGGCAAAAACACAAAAAATAGACAAATCCTGATCAGATACAGACTGTGACCAAAGCACAAAAAACACCTGGATTGCCAAAGGAAAAAGGCTGGGCTGTTACGGAGATATGGCAGAAGTCAAGAAATGCCTGTTACTCTGTCCTCAAGATAAAGAAATAAGGGACACGTACCGAATAGGAAAATCAGTCCACAACATTTCAGCAACCCCTGGACTTAATAAAACTGCCAGTCCTGTTAGGGGAGGAGCAGCAGGCAGCAGAGCTAGCTTCTCAATACTTAGCTGCCTGCCACATCCACAGAGAGACCGACAGACACACTGGAGCACAAAGAACACGCACTCCGGTGCAACCATGTGCAATGTAAATATAGAGAGGGCGGGTTTTATTGTATTGTATTATTGGATTGCACAGATTTGTTCAACTGCTTTGGCAATGCTTAATTTAATTCAGTCATGCCAATAAACCCTTTTTTGAATTTGAGCGAGGGAGACAGGTGTAAAACACACATGCACATGCACACACATGTAAACACGCACAAACATGTGTAAAACAGAAAAAAATCTGAAAATACATTTTGCAACTTTTCTGATTGGGAGGTTTGAGGACCTGAGGCATCACACTCAAACTTTAAACCAATGGAACAAACAGGAAGGCCCAGTACTGGCTGACTCAGAGACACTTCCCCAAGCCCAACCAATATTGGCAATACCTGTAGTAGACTAGGAAGTAGCAGGAGGAGAGAGGCAGGTTTTTTGGACGGGTCCAGGTGAGGGTGATGGCACCGGAGGAGTCGGAGCTCCACTGCAGGTTCTGGACCTTGTAGACCTGGGAGTCAGCTGGAGAGGTAAGAAGGGAAAGACAGAGAGGGGGGGAAGGGAGAGAGTGAAGAAATGAGAGGGGGAGCAAGAGGAAAGCCTACCATCGAGTTCCCGAGTTGTCATTATTTATGTGCTACGAGGAGCCACCCCACCTAAAGTCTGAGACTTGTACAGCTCACATCACACAGATTACCATTTGTCACAACTAGATATTTATTCAGTACAGTTTAGGTTGCCTCACCCTAGACAAGAGCACAAAATGATATAAGTTTCTAAAATCGTAATCAACAATTTTCTACGCAATTCCAATTCCTTAACCGCATTGTTCTAAACATTGCAATGGCAATCAAAAAAGCAATAAATTCATGATATTCATAGTAAAATTACCAAAGCTGAAATACAAAACTGTCATCTAAGTTTTCAGTTAAAAAAAACAACCAACAAGCCATTGTTTGGGGTCAGCAGTGATGTGCAGGCACTGAACATGTAACTATATGTTGCCACTTCAATTTCCAGAGAGGGGGACAACTGTTGTACACCCGTTGGTTAATTAAAGATCCTGGTGTGTAAATAAATACACTGTAACATTATGAAAGTTGCACATTGGCCAAAGTCGTCTGCTAACACATTAAAAAGTCTCACCGGAACAGTTATCCTCGTCGCTGTGGTCAGAGCAGTCAATGAAGCCGTCGCAGCGCTCGCCAGCTGTCACACACGCCTCCCCGTCTGCACATACGGTGCCGTTTGTGCAGGACAGGGGTCCGTGGGTTGCTGTAGAGTGCAGAGAGAGGGAGATCGTTAACGCTGTGCCCATCTGCTTTCTGTCTATGCAGCTGCTGCACCCACCATATATCACTTCTATTTCCCAATGGCTGATATAATAGATAAAGCTTTTAATATCCCTTATTTTTGGAACAGTTCCAGTGGATACAACTTTTCTGATCAAAGCAAAAGTGTTAAATACCTCTTTCGGATGATTTCAATTTAATACTCACAGTATATATTGTGAGAATTAGAAAGAAAAAGGTTGCATACATGCATGCCTGCACGCTCTCTAGCTACGAGGACGATGGAAACTCACAGCATTGGGTCTCGTCTGACCCGTCCTGGCAGTGGGTACGTCCGTCGCAGTGCTGCCAGTCTGGGATACAGGTAGGAGGGTGCTGGCACCGGAACTGGCCCCTGTTGCACCGGCCGGTAGGGGGTGTGGTGGGGGCCTGCGTCAATGTGTGGTTGGAGCCTGAGAGACAGAGACAGATGGGAAAGTAAGTTATATAATGTCAAAATACTCAAGACTACATGATAAAATATGAAATCGAATACCACTCTAGTAAAAAATTGAATACACTTGTAAAATGCCTAGGAAGCTATGGAACCAGTCCTCAACCCATAACAGATTCAGGGATTAATATGTCAATTCAACAAATTGAGGACCAAGAAATCCAACCTCCAAATCACTCTATATTTGATATATTAATCAATCTATTCAATTTGATTTGTTATAGTGCATTTTTACAAAGTTGTCACAACGCGCTGCACAGGTTGCATTTCCCAGAGGGAATACTTTTTTTTTTTAAATTACCAAATGGGAAAACTAGAAAATCAATCCCTGACTGCAGAGGCAGTTAGGAGAACTCCTGAAAATGATATAATAGTAGACACATACAGAATAAGGCAAACAGTGAGATTATATGAATGTTAATCCCCTACAGCCAAAATGAGGACAATACAAAAAAGATTCTGAACATCTCCAGCACTCTATCTTTCGGGGGGAAAATGCACTCATGCCGGCACGAGTGGCAGTTGGTTTAAAACTTGGCAATCAGAGTGAAGGTGAAAATGGAGTGAAAGAGAAAGAGCCAACTTGGCAGCTCACCTTCAGGGCATCCTGCCTCATCGCTGCCATCAGCACAGTCTGTGTATCCATCGCACACCCAGCTGTTCACCACGCAGGGCCCGGAGCTGCAGCGAAAGTGGTTGGGCGAGCAGGAGAGCACGCCAGGTGCAGTGGTCTGTGGGTTGGTGCCACCTGGTAGAGGCTGGGATTAATTAGAAAGTCTAGCCCTGCCATGCCCCAATGTTACCTGCTGGACCTTCTTAAAAAGACTCACATATTGACTCCCTGTGCTGTGTTCAGGGCTGTTTGTAGTCCAGCATTTAGAGCACTAAACTTGGTGGTGAATGAGTGTTGGATTCAAACACTAATGTTCTTACTCTTGACCAAGATTTGTTACTCAGTTAATGACAATAATGACTAAGGTTTCATTTCTGCTTGCTTCATACAACTGAAAGCAAGATGATGAAAGCAGTTGCTGATAGTCCACACAATCAGCAACTGACTGAATGACAGTGTTTTACCCTGACACTTGTACCTGTGCACTCTGCCTCGTCCGACCAATCCCCACAATCGTTCTCCCCATCACACTTCCACCAGGTGGGCACACAGCGGTCGTTATGGCACTCAAACTGGAAGTAGTGAGAGCAGCCTGGCACCTCTGTGGGGGAACCTGTAAAACAGTTCAATCACATTTACAATGACTCGAGAACTGAGTCCACACACACACTCACAGAAAGTGGCACTCCAAAACAGACACTGATGCCTCAATTCCACTACTACCAGGAACCGTCCCTACGAGCGTACAAATGGCCATTTTGGTTCCTGGTTGTTTTCCATTGTCAACGAACTGTAACCAGGCTAGGCTTATCTCCCAGGGAAACACATCTACTGACTAATGGTCTTCTGTACAAATTTACATTTTATCTTCGAATTTTAACAATTTCCTAATAAATCTGTCATGCTTTACAAGAGAATCCCCTCTGTAGTATGATACCGGCGCTAAGCCAAATATATCAAATTAACACCAGTGAGCTTCAGAACATCACCAATAAAAACTCCCAGCCAAAAAAAAAAAGTAACTAAATTTGGAAAACGATTATAAAACGTTGAAATAAACTTTCCCAGACAAAATATCAGATCAGGGTCAAAAACCCAAAACATAGAAATACCCCGAACAAGTGCAGATTCAGTGACCACAGCCTGGCCATTGAGACTGGCCAGCACAAAAAAATCTGGATTGCCAAAGAAAAAAAGGCTGTGCTATCACTGGGACCTTCGAGATATAGAGACATAAATTCATTTCCTATTCATTGGAAATTAATTTCACTGCCCTAAATATAAACAAATCAGGGACACATACTTCCATTTATATCTGGTACAACATGTCTGCTGCTCCTGGATAAACTCTTGGAAGAGGAGCAGCAGACAGCAGAGCTAACTGCCCATTACATACTACCAGTCACAACCACAGAAACAGAGACAGACAGACAGACACACTGGACCAAGAAGACCAGGTACTGTGCAATGTAAATATAAAGAGGGAGGGAGCAAGGAAAATGGGAGGGTTGTTTTATTGAATTTTATAGATTAAACAGAACATCTATCTGATAGCACTTTATATTCCATCATCAAATTACCATACTACAAGGACCGCCAAGCTGAAATTTCCAGGCATCGGGCTCTGTGTGCAGGTCTTAATGCCAGGACTGGCAGAGATAGATGACATCAGCATAGAGGGAGCCTGGTTCTGTTCATCTTAAATGGCAGGACCAGGAGACAGTGCAAGGCAGTGTAGTGTGGACTATGAAATTTCAGACATAAATCCATTTATGGTTCTGCCACAACCGCCCCAGTCGGACCACAGTCAGCCACAATCAGGCAGCAATGAGCAGTGCTGAGAGCACTTGAAAGCATGCTTAATAGCTTTAAAAAAAATTGAGCTAGAGGCAGAGGGAAAAAAGAATCCTGGTCGATAAAAAGTTTGCGTGATACTTTGGCCCTTGTAACTTACCGCCGAAGATACAGGAGCTTTTTGGATCAAGCCAGCAACAACGTGCCTCAAAAAGCCACTGAAGCTACAGGACAGCGAATTACTTCAGTAGGAAAATAAATCCTTCTGATTGTACCACAATGAAACACGGCGAAAGAAACCCAACGACAAATTACAGCCTCCCAGGATAGCCCCACGTAAGGCTGTTACATCTGGGCGCACATTATAATAATTAACTGTGTTTAAAATACCTAATGAGTTGAAATTATCTTATAAAGTATTCTGTTGTAAAGCACATACAACCCGTTAGCTTTTCTCTTGTTAAGAGCATCGTTTACAAGGTAAACCCTAGAACATGCGAACTCTCTGACATAATGCATTAAGATTTAACTACTTAAGTTGATTTGGAAAGCCACCCGCTTGGTGTTAAGTTTCGTAAACAGTATTTATGCCATCGTGGCGAGAGCATTCCTATGTGTTTTATAACAAAAGTGTTTTGTTAACCTTCTGTAGTTATAGAAAGCCAGGCGCTTCTTAACTTTTGGTTTAACATACCTTTTGCATTGACCCTCAAATCTCTTCAAACATTTATTTTATATATAGTTTAACGTGCAGTTTTCATTTTCCTCTGTTCAGACCAATAGCCCACACCACACGTGATCACTAAAGGCCACTAAAACTATCCCTCCACCATTTTGTTCCTCTTCATCACCGTCTTCCCCAAAATTTCCTTAACTAATTTTTTCCTCACATGTCTCGTTTTCCCTACTGTTTGTGAATCCCCTGTAAATAAATTATTTGATATTTTCACGAGGTTGTCTTACATTTTTATACTGATTGGTCGTCATACAGTGAGGCACTGACATTGACAACGACTGAGACAAAGGCTGGACCTCACCGCAGTTGGCCTCATCAGAGTAGTCCTCACAGTCGTCCATTCCATCACACTTCCACTCCAGACTCACGCATGCTCCGTTGGCACACTGGAAGCTGTAGGTGTCGCAGGTCCTCTCAAACTCAGGGCGTGGGGCTGCAGCAAAGAGATGCTCAATCACTTTCTCTCACCCACTATAGAGCCCAGGACAGGACCCTGTGAGACAACCTTAGTAACATAACAGGGCTGAAAAGAGGAAGGGAGGAGTCTGATATGATAGACAGCATGGAGGGGCGGGACTCACAGCAGCCGGCATAGGCAGTGTCCTCGTCGGAGCCATCAGCACAGTGGTGGACCCCATCGCACACAAGAGACTGGAAGAGGCACTGAGCGCGATTCCGACACACAAACTCCATGTAGCGTGTGCAGAGAGGGTCTGCATGGAGGGGCCAGGGAGATGGTTGAGTTTTTTCCATAATAGCAACTTCAGAGCAGCGGGGTCATCAGAATTAAGGTCTGTCCTTTTAGGGAATATATCTCTTTATCTGCACACCTCTGATGCCCTCACATGAAAACCGATGACAGAGCTGACCAACATGACTACAACTAACAGTCACACCTAAAAACAAACCAAATCTTTGTAAACAAAAAATTATTAAATGAATCTCACACTACCAATGATTGCGTTCAGGATTAAATATCCAGACTAGTAAGACTAGTAAGGATTGTAATTTCTTTGTATTCAATGCATAAAGCACCATTACAGGGATTTGGGTTTTGATGGATAGTAATAATTTCTGACCACAATGCTGCTCATCGGCACCCCCTGGACAGTCCTCCACGCCATTGCAGTGAGAGCTGGCAAGCAGACAGGTGCCATTGGAACAAAGGAAGCCATTGCAACTAGTGCCCGCTGTGGAGACGGCACAAAATACCGTAAACCAGACAGTCTGACCCCATTTGAGTGTGATAAAAATAGCAAAGCTAGTATAGATACACACGGTTTATAGACACCACAACAAAGTAGGAATATACACTAAAACATAAACAGACAGACAAATTTTAGCTACACACACCACCTAAACCTATGAACGGGAAAAAAGGGCAGTAAACAGTAAAAAAAAAAAAAAAAAAAAACACACAAAAATAAAATCAATATTTGGTGTGACCACCCTTTGCCTTTAAAAGAATTACATCAAAGACTACATTTATGTACAAAAAGCTAGGGTGCCTAAGACATTTGCACAGTACTGTATGTTTTAAATTATTATTAATGATTGGACATTTACTCTAACCTCTGTTTTGACAACACTGAGTAATGGCAGTTGAATTAAGGAACAGAAGTAAGGATGGAAAGAGCCCCGAGGAGGTTAAAAGCAGTGGTCTGGCAGACACAGGGAGGGACGGACCGCAGTGCGAAGGCTCCTCGTCAGAGCCATCCTGGCAGTCATTGTCTCCATCACACACCCAACGCTGCGGGATGCAGTGGCCCGTGTGGCACAGGAAGCTGCCAGACTCGCAGGTATGGTGGCCTACTGAGAGACAAAAGGACAGGGGAGAGTGGATGATGTTATTTAACACCGTTTAGTTGCTTATTCAAAGAAATGCACGTGGCATGCATCGTGAGAGTCGACGATTACAGTACAGTTACACTGTGACCTGAGCAATATATTTTAGTTAGATAACTGTGCTTCAGGGCAATTCTGAAGCTCACGTTAAACGTCTACAGGCAGAACACCCTTAGTCTAGGCCCTCTCTCACCAGTGCAGTTGGTCTCGTCAGACCAGTCCCGGCAGTCATTGTCTCCATCGCAGCGCCAGGCCTCCCGGATGCAGACGCCTCGAGCACAGGTGAACTCACCCTGCCGGCACTGGTGGCTCTCTGTCAGCAAAGGGGGGGGGGGGGGGGGGGGGTGGAGGG